>PVKU01007370.1:0-88642 GCA_004027475.1 Anoura caudifer
GATTCCTAGTCAGGGCACAGGCCTGGGTTGCAGGCTAGTTCCCATCAGGGGATGCAGGAGAGGCAACCATACATTGATATTTCTCTCCCTCTCTCTTTCCCTTCCCCTCTAAAGATAAAATAAATAAAATCTAAAAAAAAATAAAAAAATTTTTTTTCAAGTCATTTATGTTTTTTCAATTGATATTTTACCCATTCTTTCTAATAGTGAACTTTTTATAGACAGCACATCACAGGGTCATGTTTTTATCTTTCCACTCTGACAATGTATCTTTTAATTGGTATATTTAGAGAATATACATCTAACTTGATTATTAATGTTAGGGCTTAAGTCTGTCATTTTATTTCCTGATTTGTTTTTCCCTTTTTGTTTTTGGTTGTCACTTCCCTGTCTTCCTGTGGATTAAAGATTTTTTAGAATTCCATTTTGATTTATCTATAATGTTTTTGAGTATATCTCCTTGTATAGATCTTTCAGTGTTTGCTTTAGGTATTGCATTATATATATGATATGTACATATATATATCATCATAGTCTGCTGGCTTCATGCTGTTTTCACACAATGTAAATATGGGATCATGTATAAAACTGAGCTGCTCAGTAAGAACTGCTTAGTCTAATGCTAATTCAAGTGAAATCAGATCCTCTGTGTTGATGCTGCCGTGAAAATGTAGTAATTCTAATCAAACTTTATGACTAATCATAGTTTGTATAATTGTTTCAATCTGATGCCATTCTTTATTCTGTAAAAGTGAATGGTGAGGCTACTTGTTCTGATATGAAAAGTGAAGAAATAAATTCTGAAATGAGAAAAATAATAGAAATATAGAATAATACAATGTACGCTTACTATTAAGTGATACTGGATTCAAAACATCATTTTTGAAAGAGGAAAGACAATGCTAAGTTATAAGAACAGGACAGGTTTATACTCTTACTTGAAGCTAATACAGTTGGACACAAAAATGAAATAATTACTCATTGTTTGGCATTTAGAAAATTCATGTTTATTTGAAGGCCTTGGCTAATAAATATAATATTTTGAATTATACAAAATAAAGTTGAACAAAACTTTTGAAACAGACCATTAGAAAATGTAATGAGCAACAAATATTTTTATACACATTTGGTTTTAAAGTTTGGTGTAATCATTAGTTACTGATTTTATAGGAGTTTTTCTAAATCTTATCAACCAAGTTTGAACTGTGTCTTCATTATTCTTATAAAATTAAATTTATGGCCCATGTATTAATTAACCTTTGAGTATTTGGAATCAAGTTAAATTATACTGCAACAAAACTGGTAAAAAAAAAAAAAGAATAAAATGCATCAGAGAAATTCCTGGATATCTATCTAACAAATTGGAGATGAGTTCAATTGCTTCTTAGAATTGAGGAAAACAGAAAATGGGCATCTGATTTCCACTGGAACTGGCAAGGTGCCTTCAGTCTGTTTCCTTATCCCGCAGACCAGAATAGCTCTCGGCTCTCTTCCGAGCCTTCGCTCCTACAACTGTCCTTCGGCCTGAGGACACTACAACTGTCAAATGCAGTGTACTTCAAGTTGACTGGTCCTGCTGACTGTCCATTAAAGGTGCTCCTATTCAACCTTAAATCATTTGTGTTCAGTGTCTCTGGATTGCTTTTTCTTGATACCATATTCTCTGCATTTTGCCTTATTGCACACACTATTGATTCATAGGCCCTTCATACATTGTCAGTTTTCCTCCAAGAGGAAATTTCCACCAATTTTCTTTCCAGGAAGGACAGAAAATATAGACTATGAAATGTTAATTTTTTTTATTTTTTATTTTGAATCAAGAGTGCTCTTGTTGTTCAACTCTTGTTCTGAGTTGAAATTGAGAATATAGTTATGTTCACAGTTTTTGCCTTAAGGTGCCTTACTGCTATCACCATGACATAGGTAAGGGGGCAAGAGCAGTAACAAGTCCCTGATTCTTGTAGACCCTGGAGGCATGTCCAGCTGCAGCAGCAGCAACGATCACGAGACCAGCCTCTCTGCCTTTATTATGATTCATTCTATGTCATTCTCAGAGATCTATTTATGGATATTTATCGCTTCCTAAGTTTTAGAAAAGCCCAATTTTTATATGCTATTTAATTGCTTGTTGCCAAAGTTAAGTTCATTTGCTTCTCTCACTTTAACACTTTCAAATAGATTTTCCTTTCTTATTTGAAACATCTTTCAGTGAAGATAAATGAGCCAAAAGCACAGCGCTCACTGATGTGCCTTCTCTCTTGCGGGCTTGATAAAAACCGTTTCTTTGTTTTTGGAATAGAATGTTCAAGATCTAGGCTGGCGGCAAGTCAGTCTCTGTAATGTGTTCTCTGCTGGAAGCATCGATCTTCATTCTTTTTCCCTTTTCATTTTTTCCTTCCAGATAGTGGTCTAAGAACCATAATTCTGGTTGTGACTGACAAAGCTCCCTATGTAAAAACTCTGTTTCTTTACCTGAACAGCTGAGAAGTTTCTCTGGAAAATATCTTTGTATCTCTCCTCCCCTTATTCATTGTTCATGTTATCATTTAACTCTCTAACTCTCTGTGCTGCTGGGGAAGTTTTTAGACTTAGGAACGGGAAGTACTGGGAACAAACTGAAAGAACATGTTGCCAAAGCTCATACTTTCTATTGTTTCAACTCACATCAGCTGATTGTAGAAGCACTAATTGTATTGAACTACAAATGCTACAATGAAGTTGCAAAGTCGAGTGATTAATGTCATTCTGGTAAACGTATTTTAAAGTTTGATTACAACACCAGCTCTTAGCTTGGGGACAAAATGAGGGCTGTGAAATTGGAATTGACTCAATGAACCAGGAAATAGCATTATTCCACAACAGTATTTTAATGGTTATAAACAACATGTTAGCTAAATAGGTGGGTTATAACATAGCTTGATTATGAAAGAGAACCTTTCATCTACCAATTTCACAAATTCTGTAAGATTGCTAGTAAGTAAGATTTTCAGTATAGTGAAAAAGATCAAGATGTCGTAATAACTTAAAAATGTGTAACTACAGAAACTTCTAAGCAATACTATGTTTTTGACATGGTAAGTACTTATATGTCATTTTTTTCATATTATTTGCACATGTTAGCTTTATACTTGAAAACAAAAGTCAGTGTTCTATAAGAATATATTTTAGTGTTTATAGATGAAGCACTGTTTCTTTTGATTTATAACACAATCACTTACATGTGTATTTAAATACTCTTTATCAGTCTATAGGTCTTGACAGAAATGTAGAGACAATTTATTTCTCATGAATTAAAACATTTGGAGTTTTAAAAGCTATTACATTTTATATCTTTCATTCCTGCTCATGCTCAGAAACAAACATTGGGTATAAATATTTGCTGTGAGGATGATCCTGTGGTATTGTTCATAATGTAATGGTGTTAGATATTCTTCATTTGCTCCTCTAAATCTACTTTTCTCCACTCTACACCCTGCTCTGTGCCCTTATCCTCTCATTATCCTTGATTTGACTAATGAGAGGTATCAGCAGGAGATGAGAGGGCAGAAGAGAGAGAGGCCAGGGTATTTCTCCTCTTCTTTCTGGGTCACAGATGGTTGGTGGCTGTTCTCTTCTGTTTAAGTCTACAGCTCCTGGAAGGTGATCCTCTCCCATACCTACAGCTTTTCTCAGGTTTGTGGTAACTTCTTCTTCCTTTACCTTTTCAAACCTAGAGTTGAAAAAATCTCCTCCCCTTCTTTGGTCACATAGGGTGCTTCTCTATCCCTTGATAGTTTTTTCTAACTCTTGCGAAATCTTTGTAAATAGTTTTCATATTAATTTCCTAGGGCTACCCTAACAAATTAACACAAACTTGGTAGTTTAAGCCAACAGAATTCCTCTCAGTTTAAAAGGCCAAAGGTCCAAAATGAAGAAGTCACCAGGCTTGGTTTCTTATGGAGGATAGGAGGATCTATTCTATATTTCTCTCTGGTGACTTTCTGAAATCCTTGGTGTTCTTTGGCTTGTGGATGCATCACTCCAATCTCTCTCTTGATCTTCACATGGCTTTCTTCTCTGTGTCTCTGTCTTTTCCTTCTCTGTCTCTTATAAGGTACCTGCCATTGCATTTAGAACCAGCCTTCACCTAGGGTGATCTCATCTTGAGATCTATGCTTTGATTACATTTGCAAAGACCCTTATTTAAAACAAAGTCACATTCTGAGGTTCCAGGTAGAAATGTTCTTTCTAGGCCACTATTCAACTCACTACCATCTCTTTATTGAGCTCCCTTTACTTAATGCTATTGGGTCCATGACTAACAGAGTCGCTGGTTGTAATATTTCAGAATAAGAAAGACTGGGATGTTATAATGAACTATTTGATGAAAGAAGATATTCAAAATTAAACAATGGCATGGTTAGACTCAGGCTGCAATAGAAACTAGAAATATATTGTCTAAAAGGAACGCTAGCAAAGAGTACATTGTTACTGTCTTACAACAGGAAGGCTTTTTTAAAAAGTCCCTTTAAGACAATATATTTTTAGTTCCCTTTGGAAATTCTATTGTACAGAAATGATATTATTAGGTTTATTTGAAGTCTATTCCTACTAGAGAATGTTTAATAAAAACAAAGAAACAAAACCCTTTAATGAAATGATTTAGTTTTATTCATCAGTGTATCACATGTGAACAATTGGGGTCCAGATGTACACTTCACATTTGAGTCAAACAGCAGTCCCCCCACCCCAAAGATCTTAGCAGCTCAAAAATTTTTAATTGCACAATATATCAATAATATTAATATAATTTTCTAGTGGAGGAACTCAAGGAACATGAGGACTCCAACTAAGAAGATATTTTCTCCATGATGTCAGAAAACACCAACAGAATATGAAAGAGCCAGTCATAAGAGCAGAGGATGAAGCTACAGCCCTCAACAACCTAGGTCATGGGGAAGTGAGGCCGAAAGCTTTCTATAGAGCATATAGAATATAAAACCTAGGCAGGATACTCAGGAGAGGAAGTACAGTGAGAATACCTTAGAATCTGGCTCCAACCAGAGTTAGGACTATTTGACAGTTATAGTGGTTTAAGCTTTTTCACCAGTTTATATTAATTTTTTCCCTTATGCCAATGTGTTATATTTAAAGAATTTGTGCTCATTAGCTGTTTGTTGTCTTACTGCAGAGTGTCCAGTCATTGTGGATGAATCCTGTGTAATTCTTTTAACCTTTGAGTGAAGAAACGCTCCAGGTTTTGTTAAAAGTAGATATCAAATACATTTTCCCATCCTTATAGTTCAATTCTGGTGAACCAGATTAAACTAAAACTATATAACACCCACCCCTTTCAGATGTTGCTTTACTAAACTATTTTATAAAAAATCTGGATGTGCTGCATGGTGTGCAGAGACAAGGTCCTATTTTTGTCATTCAGTTGAAAACACTTGGACAAAATGTTTAAATGGGAGAAAGTAATTGCTTTTTTTTTGTTTTGTCATTGTTCTTTGAAGAACATATTTGAAAATGACATTCTCCTTATTGTAGAAAATGAAAATCTTCATATTTCTAAGTGTTCTATTTACATTGAACAACTAGTAAGATTAAAAAAATCTTTCTTCTTCTATGGTAGAAATGAAAAATTGTGAAACTGTGTATCTGTATATATATTTTTATTCAAATCAAAGAAAATGAAATACCACTTCCTGAGGTAAAAATGTCTCGATGAGTAATAGAGATAAACATGGCATGAGACAGTTCGCAGCTGTGATTTGTTTAATACATTATAGTTGACTCACACTGCCTGTTCACATTAATGGCTTAGCATAAACAATTTTTATCAGTGAAATTGTATTCAGATTTAAAAAGAATAATGTAGTTTATGACAGATTTAACTGTAGTCATCAACTATACACCATCCTGTTGCTTTCAGATTATAGACTGAACACATGTTTTTAAAATCTTAATATGTCATGTAGTCAGAAGTGTTTTGTGTTAATATATGGCTTTGCTCGTCTGATTACAGCATTGGAAGAACATTAAAGTGTACGAGAATCCTATAAAATTCAATAGTTTGATGGAATCCTAAACAGAGTAATTAGTATACTTTATGGAACTTATTCTGACAATGAGTTAGATTTTCTCCTGTGACTCTGGAGTAAGGCTTTCAGATCAGTAGTCTACCACTCACCACACATGAGCAAGGGTGGTGCCTGGGTCCAAAGTTCTGGAAAATTAAAAATACTTCTCAAATTGTTATATGACCAAAAAGTGACTCAAATATTGGGAATAGAATGCCTTAAGTATGTAATGGTAGGATTTTATATGAACCTGATGTAAATCCCTCTCCTCTTTTTCTTCATAGGTTAACGAACTCTTTCTGTGCAGGCCAGGAAGTAAATATTTTCAGTTTTGCGGGCCATAACAATGTTTTTATCTGCCTCGTTACTTAATTCTCCCCTTATAGTTTGAAAATTGCATAAATAATTAGTAAATAAATGGATGTGACTGCATTCCCACAAAACTTTATAAAAGCAAGTGGGAGGCCTGATTTGGACAATAGGTTATAACATCTTTTAAATTAAAAACAAATTATTGTATTTTTCCATTGCCATTTAATGCTTTCATCCACCCCTCCCCTCTGCAGTCACCACACTGTTGTCCACATCCATGAGTCCCTTTTTTTTGCTCTATCCCTCCACCCCCAAAATTCCCCTCTGCTAATAGCTGTCAGCCTGCTCTCTGTGAGTCTGTCTCTATTTTGCTTGTTAGTTCAGTTTGTTCATTAGATTCCACATATGAGGGAAATCAGGTGGTATTTGTCTTTCTCTGGCTGGCTTATTTCACTTAGCATAATGCTCTCCAGGTCCATCCATGCTGTCGCAAAGGGTAAAGTGTTCTTTTTTACTGAAAAGCAATACAATGGAAAATAGAAAGAGTCAAAAGGATAACCGCATGTAGAATATAAAACTGAAACTTGTGGACGTAAACAACAGTGTGATGGTTACCAGAGGGAAGAGGGTGAAGGGGCGGTGAGGTGTGAAGGGGGCCTAATGTACGATAATGGAACATAATTTGACTTTTGGTGGTGGGCACGCAGTGCAATGTATAGATCTTGTATTATAGAAATGTATGTTCGAAACCTGTATGACCCTAGTAACAAATGTCACCCTAATACATTTTTTTAAAGATGATCATTGCATTCAATGAGTGCTTCCTACATCTGTTCCAGACACCAAAGATACAGAAGTGACCGTAGAGCCAAAGTCTCTGCCCTCAGGACACATTCATGTGGAGTAAGGAGAGACAGGTAATGTGCAATAAAGAGTTAACCCGTGAAACACAATTTTCTGCTTATATAAATTAAATATATTCAATATAGAAAATAAAGTCATAAGCTTTTATTGTTTATTCTTTTATATATTAGTATAATCGTGTTAAGAAAAGTTAACTACTGCTGGTTAAGAAAGTCTAAAACCAGACTTCCTAGGTTTGAGTCTGCCTCTCCCAGTTGGAACACTAATATGGAGAGTAAATGAGTTACCTCATGGAAAGGACTTACAATAGAGCTGAGCACACAGTAGGAGCTCAATCAGTAATATGCTACTTTTATTATTATTTGGCAAGAGCACTACATTGATGAATCCTCTGAGAACCTAGCAATAAGATTGTTTACACTGTTTAACTGCAAAATCGATACATCAGAGCAGACACATACGAATTATCTCAAAAACAAAGGATAGTTTTCAGGGCAAAAAAGCTATATTGAAACATTTGCATAGATTAATATATCTAAAAAATTAAAATCTCAATCAGAGGCAGCTTTGTTAGCCATAGGAACATAGAGAAAGCAGAACTACAGGGTAAATGTGGTATTTCCTATCCAAACACTCCCACAAGGGAGGGATGTTAACCTGATAACTTAGCCCAGTGTTTCCCTTTGCTCTGGTGTGGGTCCAGGAACAGGTGCCCTGGAGACATGTGCCTGAAGAGAAAATCTTCGTTCTTTTTTTATTGTTGGTCACCAGAGAGTCCTCTTAAGTAGCTCAAACTTGTATGGAAGCTTGGCTGATTAACTTCTTAGAACAGTTGGGATTTAAATTCCTCTGTTGGACTTGAAATCTAATTGGATTTGTTTGACTATATTCTTTTTATGTTTGTTGTTTTGTGTGTTTTTTGGTGTTTTTTAAAATTATATTTTATTGATTATGTTATTACAGTTGTCCCAATTTTTCCCCCTTTCCCCCTCCACCCAGCACTCCCCACTCCCTCAGGCAGTCCCCCCACAATTGTTCATGCCCATGGGTCATATGTATAAATTATTTGGCTATTATATTTCCTATACTGTACTTTATATCCCCATAGCTATTGTGTGACTACTATTTGACTATATTCCTGTCAGGAATTGTTTTATTTTTTGGTGAGAGAGTATAGAATCTTTGATTTTTATGGCAAACTTTGATATATAGTTTCAACCATATGAAATTACCACTTTCGTAGGTCAAAACGGTCTGTTATTGGCAGTATCACATGGTTTAATTGAAAACCTGGGCAACCAACTTGAGTCCCTGGTGCGGCTCAGAAGGACTCAGCTCCCTGCCTCTTGCTGCCTCTTGACTTTGCGGCACTTGTCAGAGAGAGAAGACTCCAGCCAACAGGCCAAGTGCAAAGGCAACAACAGGACACATCCGGCCCCTGCAGCCTCTTGGCTGCAGGGTGAGCGTGGTTGATGTAAGTGCTACCACTGCTTTTGCCAGACACAAAGGGACCCAGCTTCCTCCAGGACTGGTAGACATGGTGATAAATCTGTTCTCCAGGCTCAGCTGTCTGTGTGGACGAGACCCTTTCTGTAGGGATGACAAACTGTGAGTAACCCTTATCGCTCCTCTTCAACTAGTCATCCTTTTCTTCCTATTGGGTCTCCGGACACTGCATGAAAGCTGTCTTTGTTTTGTCTACTTCTGTATGCCTGTGCCTTGTATAAAGGCCCCTCATCTAGAGGATGGGAATCCCCTCTAGCTTCCCTTCTCAATCACACTATGACACAGCAAGGCCAGTTTGGCTTGAAAATACAGGAAGGGAGTTATAATTGAGTATTCTGGTCCTACTGAAGAGACCATCCCTGTGGTTAGCGTGCATCTGTTTTCCCCTAATACCATAAAACACTTTGTTCATTTAATTCTCCCTTCAGTTTCCAGGCTTAACTAACAACCTTCTGCTTATCAACTAGCTTTTCATGTCGATGTGCCCTGTCACATGGACTTACAAATATTCTGTGAGATTTGTTTCTTGTTCTGAAATAATGAAATTGAATGTGGATTTATATTATAGTCTGATGAATTCAGTTCATGTGAATTTCTGCTTGTAAAAATTGTCTCTGTTTACAGTGTGCCAACACCATCTGATTTCTACCTTCTAAGTAAAGAGACCAAAGCAAATTCACCAAACAAGAAACACAGTCCTGTGATGTCTTTTAGAAGTTAGCCGTATTAGCCTTTTCAAGCCAGAAAACAAATGCTATTTATCACCATGGGGATAAGCACAAGTAACAGTTTCTTTTTCTTTCTACTAAATATTTGTATACATTGCCCACCCCCCTTCATAAAGAAAACTTAATGCAAATAATTTGTAGGATTTTTCTACCTAGTTGCAGGAAATTTTCAACCTGGAGATTCTTAGGATACTATATTTTTTTTGGAAAAAGCATATTATTAAATAACTGTATAATATACCAATTACATAAGCACACCAGAATTTGCAGAACAATATCACTATTGTTAAATATTGAGGGTGTTTACTTATTTTCCATCATAAATCATTCTATGAGGAGCTGTCTTCTCAACACTTTCTCAGGCACATGTATTATTTTTCCCTTAGTGTGAATTCCTAAAAGTGAAATTTATGAGTTCACATGTCTGGTTATTTTAGTCTCTTGATATAGACTCCCATTTTTTTCAATGAGAGTATGGATTTATACTCTTACCAACTTTGAAAGAGACTTCATTTCACTGCACACTCACCTACACTGGTTTCATTCATATTTTTTAATCTTTGCCATTGTCGTAGGTAAAATATACTACTGCATTTTGAGTATCTTTTCTTTTACTCCTAATTAGACTGAATTTTTCAAATGTTTTTGGTAATCTTCATTTTTCTTTTATAAAACACACTTCCACCACATAATTGTTGCCTGCACAGCACGTAGGAGGAGAGAGTGATGATACTGGGGATCTGAGGCACAGAGATGCTGGTTATTTGCTTCTTCTTGAGCAGTGGTGGGATCCTTGCACTGTAGCTCTTCAGTGACTGACTCCTGTGACTGGAAGACCCAGGCAATTTCCAGAGGAGCTTTTACTGTAAGAATTGGGGCTTTTCTCGTGGTGACTGATGCCTTTCCACAAAGCAGTGGAGACTGTATCATCAGCCACAGAGAGAGCTGCTAAATTTTGTGTACAATAAATCTACCTTCTAACAATCAATTTAAATAATTTGGACACTTACATCCTTTTGGGGGCATAGGCATTCCAAACAGCGACCCAACAATGGTGTTTTCTGCATCATCCTGAAGCAAACATTCTCTTAAAGTCAGTTAAACTTAGTACACTTCAAACTTTTGCCCGTATACAACTTAAGGCATCACTCACAAATAATTTGTTTACAGCTGTAAGACTTACTAAATGACCACCTGGTTAGCTAACCATCTAGAAAACCTTATGGAATTTCTTGCTGGAGAAATCAGTCCTTGGGAAGGTATTTTCTAGTGTTGCCCTTGGACTGTCTTGTCTCTGGTTCTTACAATCCCTGGAGGGAACCTGAAGCCTGCCTCTCTAAATGTCAAAACCGTTCATCTCAACCAGTGCTCTTTTTAGTCCTTGGGGGAGCAGAGGGAGCAAGGCCCTCATCAGTCTCTAGATGGGCTGCTCTGGCTGAGAAGTCAGGGCTTCCAGGCACGCCACAAGTTATTGTGCTTTCATCGCCTGTCTCCGCTGTGTTGTGCGGCTTTCCTTCAACTCCTGACAATGTAATCTGCAGCCTTTTCAACTGACTGCAGCTCTCATCTGGTCACCTATTGGAATCTGTTTTTAAATGGCGTAAATGATTATTTTTCAAGACTCTGCATATCCTTTTGAATATATAATGTTATGTAGCATGATATTTTTTACATTCAGAATAGTGCTTTGTTGCTCCTTTGTTTCTGTTCATCTTTATTTCTTTTCCTTTCTGATTCCCCAAAGAACCCTCTCTAAACTATCACTTTTGAAATTCCCGAATTCCATGCTGGGCTCCTCACTGTCAGCAGCACCGTCTGAGCCCTGCTCCCTCCTTCCTCCTCTTCACCCCAGAGTGCAGGTGCAGGTTCAGACACCCCTGCTCCTCCCCAAGAGGGGATTTCTCTCTCTTTTCCAAGCTTTATTCTAGAAAATACTTCCTCTTTCTTATAGTTCAGTTATCTTCTTTTTATTAGTTTCTTTATTGCATTTTAAAAAAGCTAAGCGTTCTCCATCCTGAAACATTAATTTACTTGAGCCAAAATATTGTCATTCAACTTAAAGTTCATCTCTGTTTACCTTTAACATTAAACTTCTTGACAGACTATCCAGCATTCTTGTTTTCATTTTCTTGTCATCAGTTTCAACCACAACCCACTGTAATTTGAGGTTTGATTCTGCTTCTTTCCTGAGACAGTTCTCAGGGACATTGATGACTTTTTAATCAAATAGTCTATTTAAAGTACTTTCATTCCTTTCCTCTGTGTAACACTAACTAGACACTCATGAATTTTTTTCTATCCCTCCCATGCTCCTATTTTCTCCTGCTTTTCTTTCTGCCTCTGTGAATATTCCTTCTCAGGTACCTTCACAGGCTTCTCTAACTGAAGCTACTTCATGAAGCTCCAGATTCCAGAATGGCTTCTTTTGTTCTCTCTCTCTCTCTCTTTTTTTCCTTCTCTCTTCTTGACAGGTACACACTCCTAGATGTACTTATCTCCTGCCATGGCTTCCAATTTTGTTTACTGCATATAGTAAACATTCTACTGAGGGACAAATACAACAAAATATACAAATATATACAAACTCACAAAATAACATAATGCAAATACATATTATAAAATATACAAATCAGACAGTTACAATGCCAGGTGACAGTTGTATGCATATGTGTGTCATTGTCAAGATAGTACCCAGCAGTGATCATTTTGACCTTCTTAACAATTTACAAGGATTATGGCTTGGCTAATTTTAATGAGCAAATTAGAATCAAAGGCACAGAAAAAGAGACGACATGTTCTATGAGAGCAGAAATTATTGTAGACCCTCAGTTCCCCCAGAGACCCGGGATTAGGGCTTTATACCTCCTGGGCACTCAGCAACTTTACGACACTTGTCAACAGTTGCTGTGACAGTGTGTGACTGGACTTGCCTGGGAAAGTTTCTCATAAAACAAAAAGCACAGAGGATAAAAATAGATGCCCCTCTTAACCAGCTGCCGTCTCCCAAAGAGTGGTTTTGAGAACCAAAGCTAAAGAAGTAACTTTAAAATCCACACAATAAACTTATATTCAAATGTGACCTGTTCCTGGAAGTTTGAATAGAAAAGTAAGATTCTGTAAGCTATTAGCCCCAGGACTGTTATAGATCTGTGTCTTCCTGGTAGTTCTGATTAAGTAGTGGGGAAAAGTAATTTTACATAATCATGTTAATCAAAAGATGATGGTATAAAAATGTATGAGATTTTTGAACATTGCAACCAATTTTAGGAGTAATCTGGTCTTACCACTTCATTTTATACGAGAGAAAGTAAAGCTTGGAGGGGTTAAATGAGTTCTTCAATTTCACTTAGCTAATTAGTGGTGGCAAAGCAGGGAGAATTCTAGTTTTAAAGCTGAGGGTTTAATGTACTTTGCATTATAAAACAGTGCTCACAAATAGTCAAACTTGTTGTCAATCCTGGCAGAAAAATTAAATAAATATCTCTTCCTCCTTAAATCTGAATCTATTTATATGTTCCTTCGTAGATGTATGAGGTGCTGTGCAGGTGAAGAAAAGTGGGACAACCGCTTTACTCAGCAGTGTGAGTAAAGTTTCCAGGTGATATTAATGTTGGTGATTATGCTGCTATTTTAAATGGCATCTTTTGTTCCCCAAATGCAATGGTAGCAATTTTATCTCTACATTCCTTTATCCTTTATTTGTTCAACAAATATTCACTTAAAATGTACTTTATTCCAGTTATAATACTGGGAATCAATAATAGAAAGATGAATTATAATCTGGTCTTTTTTATAAAGGTGATTTTAGCATTCATTGAAGATTAATGGAAATAACATTAAAGTGCTCTGTTATTTGCAGATTATAGTATACATAGTCAAAATAATGAATTAAATGCAGTATAAATATTATAGGTGCTATAAATATGCATGCAAAACTATGTGAGTACGATACTATGTGCAGATACGAAGGTAGCAGAAGCAGGAAACAGGGAGACAGAAAGCCATCACGGTGGCAGCAACCTTGGCATTGGGTTATGAACAATGACAGACGCTCCTTAAGGGATCATAATGGTGGAAGCATAGAAGTAGGAAGCAAGTGGTAAAACTCCAGGCAGAAACAGCAAAGGAAGAAACTGCATATAACTGAGAAAGAAAGGCGATTCTGTGAAGGTAGAATTTAAGAGGATAGAGTAGCAGGAGGAGAGAATGACAAGAGGCTGGAGAGACAGGGAGGAGCCAGATCTTGGAAGGGCTTTATATGTTCAGAGTAAGAAATTTGTTCTCAGTTCTTGAATTTTGGGGCCCATAATTGTCATCATGTGAAAGCATTATTGAGCATGATTTCTATGTGTATGCCTTTACAATATTTACTATCACATGGGAGAAAGAACCCTGGACTTAGTGTGAGCAGGCCTGAGTTCAAGTTCTTTTACTTACTAATAATGAAAGTTTGGTCACTCATGTAACCTCATGGGACCTTGATTCTTGTATCTCTGAATGGAAAGAATTCACAGGGGATCAAATAAGATAGAAATCTAAAATTTAGAAGTATTTATACTGATCGAGGATTGTTATTCTGATTATTTCAAAGACAGAAAACTAATAATACAAAGAAAAGCATAAATGTGTCAACAAGGGTGTTGTGATTCAGGTTTGCTTCCAGCTGGTCCTCTGGGAGAGCACAGGGGAGTACAGCAGACGTTTCAGCGAGAGTTCATTCGAGGAAACAGAAGCCACTCCATGTAGTTTGGTTTAGGTATATGGATTATAGGACTTTTGGAAGTGACTAGGGAGTGGATATCAGGAAATCTGCTGCTAAAAGTTAGGGGAGCTGCCTTTGAAGGTCAGAAACGTAAACTGTCAAAATTTAGTCTGAAGCACCCACATGGCTGGTTTTGAAATGCTTGCCCGGAAGCCATTCTGACAATCATGTAACATAACCTACATCATTTTATACCGATTTAGAAAAGTTTCACATTGTGTGAAAATTTCTACAAAAGTGATCATTAAGTTTTATAATCACAGGATGAAAGAATGCAGGTAGCATTAATATAAGTAATATAAGAAAATATACCAAATAGTTTATGGAATTTTAGGACTGGAAATAAGAAATAACTTAAAAATCATGTTTTTTTCTTTTTTTAAATATATTTTATTGATTATGCTATTACAGTTGTCCCATCTCTCCCCTTCATTCCTCTCTTCCCTGCACACCCCCTCCCACCCACATTCCCCACCTTTAGTTCATGTCCATGTGTCATAAGTTCTTTAGCTTCTACATTTCCCATAATATTCTTGCCCTCCCCCTATTTTCTACCCACCATCTATGCTACTTACTCTCTGCACCTTGCCCCCCTCTCTCCTCCTTCCACCCCCCTGTTGCTAAACCTCCATGTGATCTCCATTTCTGTGGTTCCGTTCCTGTTCTATTGTTTGCTTAGTTTGCTTTTGTTTTTGCTTTAGTTTGGTTGTTACTAATTGTGAGTTTGATGCCATTTTATTATACTGTTTTTTTATCTTCTTTTTCTTAGGTAAGTCCCGTTAACATTTCATATAATAAGGGCTTGGTGATGATGAAGTCCTTTAACTTGACCTTATCTGAGAAGCACTTTATCTTCCCTTCTATTCGAAATGAAAGCTTTGCTGGATAGAGCAATCCTGGATGTAGGTCCTTGCCTTTCATGACTTGGAATACTTCTTTCCAGCCCTTTCTTGCCTGTAAGGTCTCTTTTGAGAAATCAGCAGGCAGTCTGATGGGAACTCCTTTGTAGGTGACTGTCTCCTTTTCTCTTGCTGTTTCTAGGATTCTCGCCTTCATTTTAATCTTGGCTAATGTAATTATGACGTGCCTTGGTATGTTCCTCCTTGGGTCCAACTTCTTTGGGACCCTCTGAACTTCCTGGATTTCCTGGAAGTCTATTTCCTTTGCCAGATTGGGGAAGTTCTCCTTTATTATTTGTTCAAATAACTTTTCCACTTGTTGCTCTGCCTCTTCCCCTTCTAGTACCCCTATAATTTGGATATTGGAACATTTAAAGATATCCTGAAGGTTCCCAAGCCTCCCCTCATTTTTCTGAATTCTTGTTTCTTCCTTCTTTTCTGTTTGTTTGTTTGTTTCTTTCTTCCTTCTGGTCCACTCCATTGATTTGAGTCCCAGTTTTCTTCCCATTATTATTGGTTCCCTGTGCATTTTCTTTCATTTCACTTAGCGTAGCCTTCATTTGTTCATCTAATTTGTGACCAAATGCAACCAGTTCTGTGAGCATCCTGATCACCAGTGTTTTGAACTGTGCACCTGATAGGTTGGCTATCTCTTCCTTGCTTAGTTATATTTGCTGTGGAGCTTTGATCTGTTCTTCTGTTTGATCTGTTTTTCTTTCTGCCTGGTTGCTCCTATTACATATGAGAGGCAGAGCCTTAGGTGTTCACCAGGGTGGGGCAACCCAGTTGCTGGGTTGTGATACTGTATGTGGGGGCAGGGTCCAAGAGGGAACAATGGCACTTGCTCCTCTCTCCGTCAGATTTCAGTCCCTTCCCCACTTCCCCCAAGCAAACTGGGCCTCTCTGGTGCGGATTCCATTGTGGGTGGGACTGTGCACAATCTATTGCCCTGTGGGTCTCTCCAATAAACTCTCCTATGAGGCTGGGAGTCTCTCCTGGCACCTCAACCCTCACAGGTGTTTTCAATCGGTGCTTTTAGACTTTATTTACTGGCGCTGGGACCTGGGGTTGTGCAGTCTGTCTCGCTCCCCAGTTTTGCCTGGTTTATCTGTGCATGAATGTGGGACCGCTTGGTCAGCCAGCCACCCTGTGTGCATGCCTTGCTTCACAATCGCCACCTTGCTAGGTCTGCCTGTTGCTATCCCACCCTGGGGTCTGCCAGCTGCCATCTGTGCACCCAGGGTCTGCCACTGCTTTTTGTGCTGCAACCCCTCTCAGCTTGGCCTCCCACTCCACCTTTCCTACCGGTCTGGATGAATGTGTCTATTTTAACTCCTTCGTTGTCCAACTTCCATACAGTTCAATTTTCTGTCAGTTCTGGTTGTTATTTTGTTTCTAAATTGTTGTCCTTATTTTGGTTATGTGAAGAGGCACAATGTGTCTACCTATACCTCCATCTTGGCTGGCAGTCCTCTAAAAGTCATGTTAAATGCAATAAATGCAACTTCATGTCATACTTTGCAAAATTGAAGGCAAAGTATAGCATGAATATTTTAAAGATTCCAATTTAATTGAATATTTTGAAACCAGGGTTGCTTATTGGATTAATGGCTAGAGATGGACAATTGTATGACTTTTGGAATTGGGAAGAATATTCTGTTTACAAGTGAATTTTTTGAGCAGATTATTAAAAGAGTGATTTTAAGTAGTAACACACAAAAACCAATCTGAGACCAGTGGTAGGAAGTCTCTAAGATGGCTCCCCATGAAGCCAACCCTCAGGTTCTCATGAAATACTCTCTCCTCTTCAATATTGTCTGGACCTACTGACTTCCTTCTAAGCAATAGAATATATAAAAAGTGATGGGATGTCATCCCTGAGACTAGATCACAAAAGACTGTGACCTAGGTCTTGCAGAAATTCTGTCTTGCTAGTTCTTCTTACTTGCTCATTCTGGCAAAGCCAGATGCATACCGTGTGACAGGAACTGGGGGAGGCTTGTGGCCAACAGCCAGTAAGCATTTCATATTAATTAATCCCATTAATAATTAATTCATATAATTAATTCCACTTCACATTCAGAAAGCCTTACTCAACTTGAGATTTTAAATGTTCCCTTATATGTTCTTTAGTTTTATATGTTATAATTTTTGTTTGATCCATTTAGAATCTATTTTAGCATCCTCCTTTTCAAAGTTAAAAACATCCACTATATCATTTCTTGTATTCAGAGACCACAATGATCCACCACTGAGAAAATCTTCTAAAAGTTGTTCAGAGAATCCTGCAATATAAGACATTTTCCAAGTGACTTCACTAGAGTGGCCATTTACTCAACTAGTAGCTTTCTGAGTTGATCCAGATTTAACCCTGAAAGTACTCTTAGTCCAAATGCTAGCACAAATGTGCAAGAAAAAAAACACTCAGTTCTTAAAATAAATGTTTTACACTGTTAGCAATCATTCCACTTAGGAAACGTGTGAATATTTTCTCTTCACTTTTTAAAAAATCAAATGCTTCTGTAAAAGTGTTATTTTCTCCATCTCTATGTGGAGAGCTATAAAAGAATACACATTACAAATAATTAATAGCAAAAATCACACATAGAATCAGGGATAGTGAAGAAATACCAATTGACTATCAATTATCACTGCATAATGCATAATGAAAATCTGACTGCTGAAAATCTGAGGTGTGACTTTGTAAAATAAGATATACAGATCTGATGCTAGAATAGTTCCATGAATCATTCTTTATGTAACTTTGAAACAAATTGGAATTGTCATTGTACATGGCAATCTGATGAAAACAAAGAACACTTTTGGAAGTGCATTTCTTGTAAATTATGGTGGTTGATACAAGCCAAACATTGAATTTGGTTCCCTGTTAAGAATAAAGTTTCATATTTGAAGATAAATGTACTGACTGAACAAAAGTTAGTGTAAGCTTTGAGTTATCTTCTGAGCAGTGTGGTTTCACTGATTTATCACCTTTTCTAGCCTAGTTCCCCGTAACAATACAACATGTAGTATTTTAGTTCTGATTCTTATTGTCCAAGGAGTTCAAATCTTAGACTTCAACTTTTGGGGTGTGGTTTAGAATTAATTTCTCTACTTTGATAAAACAAACAACTAAAAACTGTTTTTCTATACTGTATAAATACACTAATAACTAAATATGTGTTTCCAAACTGATGTGTTTTTATTTAGTAGAACCTTATAAAAATAGTCATTTTTGTAAATTAAAAAGGTAACACATCAGTAATTCCATTGAGTTTAACCTTATTTATAAGGCTTGTGACTAAAAAGTGATTAAAGGAAAACACAAATTGGGAGCATATTCTTAAATGAGCTGCCTCTTTATTTTCTTGTTGTCAAATGGTAGAAAGAATTTATTCCAGATTATGGGAAATATGCTAATTTCCTACCAACCTTCCTACTATCAGAATCCTGTTTTTACAAAAGTTTATAAGTATCCAGTTAGAAAACTTGGTTTTCCAAGAGTCTTTAACAGTTAGTTATAGCTATGTTGTAGAGCTTTGTGATATAAATGAAGACTATTGAGTAGTCTTCTGGGAACAATTTTATTGATATAAGGAAAAGATTCACTTGGAAATCAGCCATTTTCTGAGCCCCAAGGTGAATAGTACAAGGTTAAGAATTGTGGATCAGGGAGCTCCATAGAATTTATGTCTTTACTAACTTCTGTAAACTACCTTGAACTACCTACCCTCATACCTCATCTTACATGGGGGAGTAAAAAAAAAAAAACATTGGGTTTAGCCACTGTTATTTGAGTTTTTGTTATGGGTATCTTTGCCTCAGTGTTTCTCAACTGATGCAGGAGGTATCAGAATTCTGGTAGGTCTTGTTAAAACACAGATTTCTGGGCCCAATTCCAGAGTTTCTGATTCAATAGTTCTGGAGGTGGATTCTCAAATGTGGGTTTCCACCAAGTTTCTATGTGATGCTGATGCTGGTGACCCAAAAACCACATTTAGAGATGGATTTAGCTGGTCAACAGATGTTAAAACAATTATAGGATAATATGTATGCTGCTTTAATAAATTAGGTACCAAGGTACACAATAAATAAGGAAAACTGCACCCATGTCTTCCTGTAGCCAGAGGAGTAAATGGAGAAAGAATTGTAGTTGCAAGAATAATTATGAGTGTCCTAGGCGACTAAATGGGAATGGATGGAGAGGAAACAATTGGTAAAGGCATGGAAACAGGGAAAAGCATTGCGGTTTCTGGGAACTATGGAGATGCTAGTCTGCAAGCCAGGGGTGTGTTTGTGTGCGTGTGTGTGGCGGGGGGGGGGGGATTCCCTAATAAGGAAGATTCTGTATATGTAAAACAGGAGCCAGATAATGGAAAGTCTTATATACCATGTCAAGGAATTTAGATTGTATTCTGTAGTCAGTGGTAAAGCCATTAAAAATTCCAAGAGTAGGGACATACATGCTTGGTGTGTTTGTGATAAAAAAGGTGATGTTGGCAGTGTGAAGGATAGGCTTGAGAAACATAAGCATAGAAGCCGAAGACTAGTAAAGGGCCATTGCAATTATTCAGGTGGTGTTGATTTTCAGTTTAATGGTTTGATTTTTGTGGGAAGATATAAATGTTGAGTAAGAGTATTATCTGTTTAAAATAAAATTTGTGAAAACCTTACTCCTAGCTACATAATAGCAATTAATGAAGTGCCATCTTCCTTCCTCCAGTTGATGTCCTTAGAGCAAGGCTACTTTCTCTTTCTTTGCCTGCCCTTCCTTCTTTCCTTCCTTCCTTCCTTCTTTCCTTCCTTCCTTCCTTCTTTCCTTCCTTCCTTCCTTCCTTCCTTCCTTCCTTCCTTCCTTCCTTCCTTCCTTCCTTCCTTCCTTCCAGAGAAGATGTGACAATGCAAAAATCAGAACATTTCTTTAAGATCTCTTTAATCTATCATGAATTTAAGCCAAAACATATATGCTATCTGGACTTAGGCATTAAGCCTTGGGTGTCTCTTCAGCAGGGCTAAGGAGGTTCATGAGGTTATGTCCCAGGGGAGGACCTCTGCACACAGACACCCGCTCTCCCATATATCATCACACCCAAGACACACATGAAGCTTTAGGAAATAACCTCTTCATATTTATATGTAACTGGATCTATATAATGTCTACATTTACATTTCTTGTCATCAGTGAAACAAAAGGTGAGCAGGACAACTTAGGATTTGGCAAAACAGCTAAGGTATCAGGGATTTGTAAATTGAGCTGCCTTTGTGTTAGTTGAAATATTTATGGCCATTGGTAAAGAGAGACCAGGAGGCTGGCTTTCCAGGCTAAATTTACTGATATATATTTATGATGTGTATATATATTCATAATCATATACACATATATGACTTGATTATGACACCCAGAAGCTTAGTTTCACTGTCTTGGAAACTAACTTTTTTCCCCCTGTTCACTTATGTGTAATCAGAGTACACAGAATGGCAATAAGGTACCAAAAAGCCAAAACAAAACTTGCTAGAAAATGATTTATAAGTGCGTGCCAGCTTTTAAATTTATAGCTGGGGTTCAGGAAAGGCGGTTGCTATGGAGGTACAGTGCTTTCCCCAGGACCGCCATCGTTCTCTTATCTCGCATGCCCATGCTTCCTCCCATGAGGATACTAGGACAATCAAATGGTTAATCAGAAGTGTGCTCAGTGAGCAAAGGGACTTGTGTAGTTTTTCAGGACACTTAATCAGGACTGGCTGATGTGGAGGCTGATGACCTTATCCAGCGCTGTGCACCTACCGTCCTACTGCTCGAATCTTTTACACAAAAGACTGTGTAAAAGAATGGTGAATCACTTATGAAGTGGTCATCTCTAGCTCTCTTATCCCCCAAGATTTACACTAACCACCGTATTTCTAGTATGAAAATATTTTCTAGACATATTAGATATTATTGTATCACAGCTTATAGTAACAATAGTTAAATTTTAGATATTTTGATGCCATGTAAGAAACAAATTTATTCTTTATACTTAAAAACATGCTTTATTCTCATTAAAAGTGATTTCTTAGTATGCAATTACATTTTATAATATACCATTTATTATTTTTTCTCTTATAATGAAAACCTAGGTTTGATTCAGGAACACAGGAAAACAAACACTAAAAAATTTTAAATACCTAAAACATAATAATTGAGAATGGTAATATATTGAATATATTTTTATGCACTGATTTTAATGGTATTCTGAATAGTGTATTTTCCAATAAATGTTCTATAACTTATTAATGGGAATCTAGAATTTTTCCAAATTTTTAATAGTATAGATAATGTTCTAATGAAAGCCTCTGCTTGAATATCTATTATTTGCCACCTTTTAAATTGTTGATGCCATTACAGATGTCCTGCATTTTTACCCCTTTACCCACCTCCACCCTGCCCCCACCCCCAACCCATCCTTCACCACACTATTGTCTATGTTCATGGCTGATGCATGTATGTTCTTTGACTAATCTCTTCACCTTCTTTTATCCATCTCCCCCTTCTCCCTTCTGAGATCCGTCACTCTGTTCCACGTATCCGTGCCTCTGGATCTGTTTTGTTTAATCAGTTTATTTTGTTCATTAGATTCTACATATAAGTGAGATCATATGGTATTTGTCTTTTTCTGACTGTCTTATTTCATTTGGTATAATAATCTCCAGGTCCTTCCATGTGGTTGCAAAGAGTAAGGATTCCTTCTTTTTTACAGCCAAGTAGTATTCCATTGTGTAAACCACAGTTCTTTTTATCCTCTCACTTACTGATGGGCACTTGGGCTGTTCCCAGATCTTAGCAATTGTAAATAATGCTGCTATAAACACAGGGGTGCATACACATGTATTCTTTCTGATTGATGTTTCTGAAATCTTAGGATATATTCCCAGAAATTTGATCACTGGGTCAAAAGACAGTTCCATTTTTAATTTTTTGAGGAAATTCCACACTGTTTTCCACAGTGGCTGCACCAGTCTGCATTCCCACCAACAGTGCACTAGGGTTCCCTTTTCTCCTTATCCTTGTAAATACTTGTTTGTTGATTTTTTGATAAGAGCCATTCCTGCAGGTGTGAGGTGAATCTCATTATCATTTTAATTTGCACCTCTGATGATTAGTGATTCTGAGCATTTTTTAAATATATCTATTAGCTATCTTAGTGTCCTTTTTGGAAAAGTGCCTACTGAGGCCTTTTGCCTGTTTTTTAATTGGATTGTTTGTCCTCCTGGTGTTAAGTTGTATAAGTATTATTGGCACCTTTAATTCTTTCCTTAGCAACCATTTCTAGAAGAGTTTTGCCTTGTGCATTGTCCAGTTGAGTGTGTTACTCTTTTATATGACCAGCTGAATCCCTCATACAGGGGTGGGCAAAAAGTAGTTTATGTTTGTGTGGAAAAAGACATGCAGGCCATGATTATTAAAATAGTTTTATTAACTCAAAAGAATGTCACTTCCAACCATAGACCTACTTTTGCACACCCTTGTATGCTAATGTTTGTCTCAAGTCCATAAGGTGATATTTTCTAATTAAGATCTCAGAATTTGGCTGTTTTGTGAAACCTGAACTTTCATATATATATATATATATATATATATATATATATATTCCCTGTATTTGTGTGTGAAATTTGACATATGTGTGGCAAAGAAGGTACATGTGAATACATATATATTATAAAGTATATAGAATAAAATGTGTATGTATGTATGTGTGTTTATATAAAATGTGTGTGTATGTGTATGTGTGTGTGTATATATATACACACACACACATACTGTCTTTGAATTTAGATATTTGTTTTATTATCTTTTCTATCAGTTCAAATTTAAGTTTTCTAAGTGTGAATTGTGGAATTATATTTAAAATAAATTTACAGTGAGTTTCACTTTGGGTATGTAGATCTAGTTTACTTGTGCCAATTGAATTGGTATATGGGAAATAACCCATGCTAAAATTCTTTCATTTTCACTTTATCACTTTATTTGTTTGCCATTTAAAAATTTTTAGAGGCTACAAGTGATAGAAAATTGTCTGAACATTTTATGTATGTGGTTCTGGATCAAGTGGTGTGTGTGCCTCTGTCTATCATGGAAACACCTGTGCTTTTGCATGTTTTACAACATTTATAGCTATTACCTTGGTGTTGCAACACGTAATATAAAATTCTTATAAAAGAATATGGGTATATCTAACCTACCCAGCAAGGCAATTTTGGCAGAAACATTTCAGAAATCTACTCTCTTTAGGTGCTTTAATTGGTGTCTGGTTCATTACCTTTATTAGATACTAAGTTATAACCAGAAAGTGGTTTATTTTTTCACCTCACTGATTGGTGAAATAGTTAACTTGCTCTACCTTTAAGCCAAGTGTTTTTAACCTGGAAAGATGGACTCCTACAGAGTTTATGAATGAGCTTCACAATGTGTGTGAACGAACTAAAATTATACAGTCTTAATGTTATGTTTATATGCATTTGTATACTATTTCCTCTTATAAAAGATTCTATATTTTTAAAATATCCATGGGGACTGTGGCACTGAAGACGGTTAATAACCATAGCTATAAGACATATTAGTTATACATCAAAAATACAATTAAATAGAATATCTATAAAAATAATCCAGGGATTTTAGAATATTCACTAATGTGGTAGTGTGTTTTCAAATGTGGCTTTTCCTTTCAGAGTACAATTCAATTTTTATTGTGCTGCACAAATTGGGTAGCTGCAACAGACTATGTAATCTCCACAAAGTTCTTTTTTAAATTTTATTTTTAAAGAATGAAGATGGTGCAAAAAAACTTAATCATGGCAGTTTTTTGATTGTTCAAGTCAAGGTTAATTTACATAATTGCCTATGGTCTTATCTTGAGTTCATTTGTTAATTTTTTTGCCAGTAAATGAGGGAGCCAAGATGAAAAGAAATTAAGCACTTCAGACACTGGTTGCTATATCCTTTGTTTTGTTAACTTGCCCTACGAGAAATAAGCATCCAGAGGATGTACTCTTTCCCATGGACTCAAAGGTCTTTTTACAGAGAGGTACTGAGGTGGGCAGGTGGATCATACATGGAAAATTCAGCTCTTGCAGGCAGCTTGGCCCCAGGAAGCCTCTGTCTCCATGGGAGACTATTCTTTACTCAGAGACGCAGAATAACCAGGAGCCAGCAGTAGAGGGATTCCCGCATAATCTTCTCCTACTGATAGACATCTACTGGCCCTCCTGAGGAAACTAAAGGAGTTTAGTTTCAGCACCAGCTGATAACCAGTGGGAGCCCTAGTGGTACCAGATGGACCAAAGTAACTAAAGTAATACTTCTTAATTTTATTTTGTTTTATTTATTTATTTTTAGAGAGGAGGAGGGAGGGAGAAAGAGAGGAAGAGAAACATCAATGCGTGCTTGCCTCGTGCACACCCACTACTGGGGCTCTGGCCCATAACCCATGCATGTGCCCTGACTGGGAATCGAACCAGTGACCCTTTGTTTTGCAGGCCAGTGCTCAATCCACTGAGCCACACCAGCTGGGGCTAAAGTAACAAAACCACATTGAAACCATAGCCCAAGACCCACATGCTACACCTAGACAGGGTGACTGCTTGCTAAATAAGAGATTGAAATAGGACCCAGAGTCTCCTAACATAGTAGACAATATCTCTAGGATAAAATAAAAAAATCACAACTTGAATGAGAAAAGACAGTACACTGATGTCAACACCAAGGTGAGTCAGATATTGGAATTCTTCTGACAAACAATTTTAAAACAATCAGCATGTTGAAAATGCTTCAACAATCAATGATAAATTCTTTTGAGATAAACAGTAAATTTAAAATCTCAGCCAAGATATAAAAGCTTTATAATAAAAGAAAAAATGGAAATTATAGAACTGGATAACACAATAATTGACATAAGGACCTGGCTGATGTGGCTGAGTGCCAGCCTGCAAACCAAAGGGTTGCTGGTTCAATTCCCAGTCTGGGTACATATCTGGATTGCAGGCCAGGTCCTCAGTAGGCGGCACTCCAGAGGCAACTACACACTGATGTTTCTCTCCCTCTCTTTCTCCCTCCCTTCCCCTCTCTAAAAATAAACAAATATGATAGTTTAAAAAATAAAATAGAAATAAATAAACTCACTGGAGTCAGTAGTTAATTATACATAGACAGTTGACAGAGGATTATGCATTCATTTAAAAATATTGAGAATTTATGAAGTGTAAGAAAGTCAGATATGTTATCTGTTTGAAACTTCAGTGAAATATAGAAGACAGGTATTAACAAATCCCTGCAGAAATAATTACAATTGTGACAAATGCCATAAAGAAAATACTGTGAATTAATACAGAGAATGATTCTCAAGGGCATGAAATTTGAAGGAAAGATGAAAAGAGTGGAGGGTAACTTATGAGGATAAAAATCTTCTCTTTGAATGGAGTTTACTGAATTTCCTGTAGTTGTTTTCTGACTTGGCCAGCACATGATTGCTTCAGGAGATTCTGCTGCCAGTTCTTTTGATGAAGCATAGACAGTCTGGGATTCTTGTGCTCCCTCTGAATCTTAGGGTTATGATGAGGTGAGTCAAGGGTGACTTGGAGGTTTCTGGTATGGATTATGGGGTGATAGAGCACCATTATTAGGACTGGTTCTAGAGGAAGTGGATCAGGTTTGGAACGGGAAGAAAATGAGGTCACTGAGTTGGAGCCATCCCAGTTACCTGCTGCGTCCTCTAGGCAGATAGATCTGTAGTTTGGAGCTCAGCAGAGGTCAGAGTTAGAGATATGGACTTGCCAGTCATTAGCAGAGGTGCAGGTTTATGCTAAGAAGAAATGAATATGTCAGATGGGAAATAAGGTCTAAAGCATGAATATAGAGACTGGGAGAGGAAGAGAGCCTTCAAAGGGTGCGAAGACAAAGAAAACAGAAGAAGTAATAAAAGTCAGATAACGTTAAAGAAGGAAGGAATGCTTCTGTCAAGGACAATAACAGTTTGCAACAAGAACACTGTCAGTCCTCTTGAGAGGGGAGGCTTCAATAATATTTTAAGTGGAGAAAATGGAGATAGCACATATAGACTCTATTTTTAGGAATTTGGTAGAGAGAGAGAAAGAAAGGGTCAAGATAAAGATTTTTGTTTTTGATTTTAGTATGCAAGTAACAGCTTGAATGCTTGCAGACTCAGTAGAAAGGGAAAACAGAAAGGAAGAAGTTGGGGCCCGTGTAAGAAAGGGAGGAACAGATGAGGCGAAGTATTGGAAGTGGGGATGCGAGGTAGGATGATGCCGCGGAGGAAGGGACTTTAGCCTTCACTGGATGGTGGATGGAGGGATTCAATTTTCAATGAGTGAGGTATCATTTACAAAAGGGGCAAGGAACGAAATGTTGTTATCTGATCCGCTTGGATTTCCTTGTCATGTGGAAGCCATGTGTCTTGCTAAAAATAATGGGAGAAGTCATAGGTGGTGGGAGTTTGAAAAACACTCTGGAAATATTAAGAGGAGTGCAGGAAGAGAAAATTGCAGAATTTTGGGGAAGTGCTGACATAGTAGTTGACGTTAGAGGCATCTGTGTGATAGCGTCATTGGGCTATTTCTTCAGAGGGTAATTTTTTATTGTGAATGTCAATGTGTACGTGCTAAACCACCTGATTGATTTTAGGATGGGAGTTTAAGGAAATATGGGCACTTGGCAGTTCTCACAACTAAAGCTGAATATGTCATAGCATTGTTACTGTCAATGTTTACTTCATGACAAACCTTGTTAATTTACTAAATATATCCTTAATTAGCTGATTAAAAACATGTTTTTCTCTGTTTTATTATTCTGTAGGTATTTATCCATTGCTTACGATGTACGTAGTATTTTATCAGTCCCAGTGGAAAAACCTAGAAAATTTGCAGCTTCTCCTGCCAAAGTTGTCCATTTATTTAGAGGGAAATGATAAATAGTACAACGTCAGGGAAGATAAGCAAACATGAAGACGGCTAGTATTTGTGTAAACGTCTACTATGTATCAAGCGTGGGACTGGGTATTTTATAAATGTCACCGCAGAAATGATATTGAGTAATGATTAAGATGGTGGGCTCCAGAACCAGATTCTAAATGTCTAATACATGATGGTGATTATTATCATCTAATTGATTTTCATAACAAACACATGCAGTAAGCATTGTTTTTCTCATGTAAAGCAAGAAAGCAAAGTTAGAAGTTTGCACATCTTGTACAAGATCATACAATTGAGGTAGATTAAGATTCCGATTTCCCATTGTGCAGCCTGTAGTTTTTTCACTTCACTCGGCTGCCTCTCACCTCTTGTACAATGTTGAACAAATTGCATTTTGCTTTTGTACTTATGCTTGCAGAGTGGGGGTTTGCTCAGCAGGTGGTGACATTAATCACAGAAAATGTAGCAGTGAAATGAGTCTTAGGGAGGCATTTCAATGAAGTTGTGGGCATTAATTAGAGAAACGGAATTAGAAAGACATTCCAGAAAGAGGAAATAACACAAGTGAAGAAACAGCCCTGGGAATGACTTTTGGTTTCAAGTGTGGGAAGTGATAAGGAGGCCACCCTTCCAGAGTTGGGCTCCGTGCTTAGTGAGATGCAAGCTTGTGGAAGCATGGCTTTCCTAATGATGATTTCATTTGATTAGTAGCTTTTATTACTTACATGTCTTCTTGATATTATTGCATTTTCTAAACAAAGGGAAATAATTTACTTTCTTTTCAAGTTAGAGCAATGCAGTGGGCTATGCAGTTAGTTACATGGCCTTTCTTTTTCTATGAATTATTAACACTACACAGAATGTTTGCACACAGCAATATTTGCAAATTTATACTTTGTTATTGATTGTGTCATAAATACTAGCCATAATTTCTTTGAAGGGTGATTATTTCTAGAATTTCCTAACTGGCTTCTGCATTTCCATCTTGGCTGCCCTGCAGTAAAGGCTCCTCCTGTAGTCATGGCGATCCTTGGAAAATGTAAGTTTGAGCAAGTTACTCCTTTGCATAAAATTTCTAATGACTTCTCTGTTCCCTAGAAATAAAATTCAGTGTTCTTACTATTGCCTACGAGTCCCTACAGACCTCGTCTTCTGCTGACAACCTCTTTGACTGGTCTGCTGCCATCTCTTTCTTTATCCACATTACCTGATCCCTTGCTTCCCTCATATCTCTGCTCAAACGTCATCTGATCATTGGGGTCTTTCCTCCTACTTGATCCAAAATAGCTCAGCTTCTTTCATCTCTTCCCAAATTTGTCCCTGTGCTTTCTATCTTACTTGCCTTGATTTTGTTTATATCATTTATCCACCTGACATTACAGATTTATGAGTTTATTGTCTGTCTCCTCTCACCAGATGTTAGCCCCATGAGAGTAGGAACTTTGTTTTGTGGACATTCTAACATCTAGAGTTTCGGCACATGGTAGGTTCTAAATAAACATTTACTAAAGGAATAAGTGAGTAATGTAACATTTCAAATTTTTATTGAGAAAAATAATACTTCTAATATGGGAGCTATGCTGTACCTCACAAAATAAAATAATTGAACAAACCTGTAATGCAGTGCCAGCACATGTGACAGCAGGGTAGCTTTCCCAGTCTACCTACCATTCAGTGTGGTGACAGCATCTCCTAATGCAGATGCCAATACCTTCTTTGTAAATTGACTGGGTGGCTCAGTTGGTTGGGCCTCATCCCATAAAGTGAAAGGTCACCGGTTTGATTCCTGGTCAGCGCACAGGCCTGTGTTGCGGGTTTGGTGCCCCGTTGGTGTGGGTATAAGAGGCAACCAATCGATGTTTCTTTCTCTCTCTTTCCCCTTTCTCTAAAAATAAATAAATATAATATTTTAAAATAAAACTCAAAAACCATTAATGTACAGTGGAAGGTGTTAACAATCCAGGTATGTGAAAAAAAATCAACAATAAAAATCTGTATTTTTCTTTTGGTAGGATGGTGAGAGTTTTATGAAAAATCTTGGAGGGGTTATGAGTGAGAGATCTAACGTGAAAATGAGTTGTACTGAAAGCCTCTGGTTAGGAGCATCTAAGGCAGGCTAGGGTGATTTGTCAAAATCTGAAATACAACAGGAAATAGAGTTATTCCTTCTCAATCATCAACATACTTCATGAGCTTGGATGAGCCGCCACACAACCAATTGAGGTGTATCATTCCCCCTTGGGGATGAAGCAGACTGTCTTTCCTTTTTGGGGGCAGAGCCAGGAATTGCTGTTTTGCCATCATAGTGGTCTCTGTGGATAGAAGAAGATGGCTATAGAACCATCTGGGGCCAAGTCAGCATTCAAGTTTGTATCCATCCAGGTATCCTTGTTCTACATAGTTCAACCTTTTTATCCATCCATGAAGGTCAAGTAAAAATTGACAAAAAAGAGAGTATTATACTATTCAACCTTAAATTTGTATCATTTAAAAACTTCCTTAAATTCTTCATGTCCACTTCCCTGATTTATTGATGTCCAGTAGCCTAGCCAATGCAGATAAAAATGCAGTAGTATGGGGTATGCTACTTATAAAATATCAAAGACTAGAAGGCCAGCTAGCTCTCTATAGGTTTGTGTTGAAGAGATTGGCAAATTGGTGAATAGTACAGGTTTTGTGGGTTACCATTAGCTTCTATATACGCCAAAAAAATGTCTTGTTTGGACATCCCAGTTTTTTAGAATAGTTTCCATTACAAGTGGAGCTCTCAAACGAGGAGCTAGTTGATTATAGCAGAAATGATAATTGCACATGTTTCGTTGCTTATTAGACAAAAACGTTGTTAGAAGTTCTTTGATACTAGTTTCTCATAAAATTGTACAAACAAGGTGGACACCATATCTGAGTCTGTCAACCTGCCTAACACTATTGGCCCCTCCTTAGAGGTTCCCTAAGACCTCACCCCACCCAAATTGTGGCCCACCCAAGCTGTTTCCAGTGGCTTTTCCATACAAATGACATGTCTTGACTCATGCTTCAGACTTTCCTAGAGTCAAACAAGCAGTATCTAGCCTCCATGTGCCCGGTACCTCTCTCTAAGTGGCCCTAGGCCTGGCAATAGTGGCTGCAGGCTTTGATTTTTGGGTTGGCTTCTGCTGGGCAGCTCAGCTCAAAGCGCAGCACAAACAGCCATCTGAAGATCACTTTGTAGGTCAGTGTGTTCCGGAGCAGAATGTAGGCAGTGGCAGACCTTTGCTTGCACCTCCCAGGAAGCTCCAGAGCCACCTCCACAAGTAAGACACTCAAGGGGAAGACTCAGTGGGCACCAGAGTCCTGATGAAGTAAATTCTGCTCCTTGGGGTAGGCCCTTACACAGCTGGTTGGCCCTCCATGGTGGCTGCAGCCGGTCCTTGCAGCTGATCATCCAGGGGATAAATCCCTCCCATTGATGTGCCAACAGCCTACGTGCCGGCTGTGTACATGCTTCTCCGAAATGCAGAGTTCAAAACACTGGTTATAAGGATGCTCAATGAACTTAGGGGAAGAATAGATGAACTTAGTGAGGACTTCAACAAAGAGATAAGAAATAAAAATGGAACTAGAAAACATAAAAAAGAACCAGTCAGAAAGGAAGAATGCACTAGCTGAAATGAAGATTACATTACAGGGAAACGACAAAACAACAATGAGTAGATCAAGCAGAAGTTCAAATCAGAGATGTGGAAAATAAAGGACCAGAAAACACCCACTCATAACAGCGAACAGAAAAAAGAATGGAAAGACATGAGGGTAGTATAAGGAGCCTCTGGGACAGCTTCAAGGGTAGCAACATTCTCATTATGGGGGTGCTGGAAGGAGAAGAGGGAGAGCAAGGAATTGAAAACCCGTGTGAAAAATAGTGACAGAAACTTCTCTAATCTGGTGAAGGAAACAAACAAATAAACTGAGAGTCCCAAACAAGTGAACCCAAAGAGGATCCCACCAGGACACATCATAATTAAAATGCCAATGTTTAAAGACAAAGAGAATCTTAAAAGCAGCAAGAGAAAAGCAGTTTTTTATCTACAAAGGAGCTCCAATAAAATTGTGAGCTGATTTCTCAACATAAACTTTGCAGGCCTGAAAAAATTGACACAAAATAGTCAAAGTGATGAAAAGCAAGGATCTATAGCCAAGATTACTCTACCCAGCAAATCTATCATTTAGAATCAAAGGACAGATGAAGAGCTTCTCAGACAAGAAGAAGCTAAAGGAGTTCATCACCATCAAACCACTATTACAACAACGTTCAAGTGTCTTCTTTATGATAGGAGGGGGTTGGGAGGAGAAAAAGGTAAAAGGATTTAGAAGCACAAATTGGTAGTTACAAAATAGTCACCGAGTATAAAGTACAGGATAGGGAACATAGTCAATAATATTATAATAACTATGTATGATGTAAAATGGGTACTAGTTTTATTGGGGTGATAACTTAGTAAGTTATATAATGTCTAATCACTGGGTTGTACACATGAAACTAATATGTTTTGTAAATCAACTGTAATTGAAAAATAAAAAAATATCTAAAGTAAAAAAATGCAAAAGCTGTTTCAAGAGGCTATAGTCATAGTGGTGATATTCCATTTTATCGTATGTTCTCAGGGAAATCTCCCTGATGGCGAAATATATACTCAATTCCAACAAATACCCAGTTCAAGAATGGGAGAATTCAAGGCATTGTTGGTCAACATATAAAACTCACTATGACAAATGGGGCCATGTGTATTGCCTCCAATGCCTACCATGTTCTTTCACCCTATAATAGCAACTTTGCCCCTTCATCATGCAAACAAACAATCCAAGCCACACATATTCTTCTGCAGAAGCTAATGACAGCAATGTTAGAGGGATCCTAGTTCTTGTTTCTGTATGCTGTACCTCAGACCATCATGTAACATCATGCAAATCATAGGTTTTAAATTAGAAGTGGTCAGTTGCTTCAATGACTACCATAGAAGTCCTGGGGGAGGGCCTACCCCTCTCCTCTCTGGGGTGTTCAAACTGAGCACTATACCAGAGCCTTGGAGAGGAACCCTTTCCTTTTGGATCTGTTCCCTTATTCAGCACCATCCTTTTTCCTCTTCGGGGCTCAGAAAGACTTTCTTCCCAATAAGGAGAAACCAGGGGTTCAAATTGAGAGTAATGTTGCCTTGGTTAGTTATTCAGCAACAGGGTCCACATTTTCTGGGGCACCCTTGGTCCACTGCACAGCCCCTGTAATCATTGCACCACTGGCTGTTACGATTCAACTCGGGAGTCTTGCCACTACTGTCAAAGGAGATTTCTGTGAGACGTCTGCCACCCACTCAGTGATGGAGTTAAACTTGCTCTCTTCTTTAAAAGCTTTTAAGCAAAATAGAGACAGACTCATAGATGCAGAGCAGACTGACAGGTTGGGGTGGGGGCTGGGGGCATGGAAGGATTGGGACAAAAAGAAACAGAACTCAGGGATTTGGAAAACAATCTGGTGTGTTGGGTGGAGGAGGTGTTAAAGGGTATTGGGGGATAGATGGTAATGGAAAGAAATTCAATTAAGTGAAAAAAATAAAAGCTTTTGCACTGGGACAAGCAGCATAGAGTATTTAATATTATCTCATTGTTATTTTAATTTGCAGTTACTTAATGACAAATGACCATAGTATCTTTTCATGTGCTTATCTTTCATTGGTATATCTTTGTGGTGAGATATCTGTTTATATATTTTGACCATTAAAAAATTGGGTTATTTGTTATATTTTTGCTTGAGTTTTAAATGTTTTTTGTATATTTTGTATATCAGTGCTTTATCAGATACATATTTTGGAAAACATTTTCTCCAAGTCTGTAGCTTGTGTCTTGATACAATCAACAATGTATTTTGGGGATTGGAAGGTTTTAATTTTAATAAAGTGTAACGTCAATTTTTTTCATTTCATGGATGATGCCTTTGATATTGTATCTCTATTTCATTGCTAAATCCAAGGTCACATAGATTTTCTTCACAGTGTTTTGTAATATTGAATTTTATATTTAATTGTATGCTCCGTTTTGAGTTAATTTTTTGTGAATAATGTAAATGCAATGTCTAGGTTCATTTATTACATATGGATGTTTAATTGTTACAACACAATTTATTGAAAAGATTATTCTTTCTCCTTTGTATTGCCATTGTCCTTTATTATAGATTAATTGACTGTATTTGTGTGGATCTATGTCTGGGCTTTCTATTCTGTTCCATTGATCTATTTGTGTGTTCTTTTTCCATTAGTACACTGTCTTAATATAATAAATCCTTAAGTTGGATAGTACCTGTTCTCCAGTTTTACTTTTTTTTAGTATTGCGCTGGCTATTCTTGGTCTTTTGCCTTTTCCTACAAACCCTGAAATCCAATAGCTGATATCCACTAAATGACTAGCTAGGTCTTTGGAGGGATTCTGCTGAATCTATAGATGAAGTTGGGAGAAATGACATCTTAACTCTCTCAAGTCTCTCTATATATGAACATGGATTATCTCTTTATTTATTTATATTATCTTTTATTTCTTTCATTAGAATTTTGTCATTTTCCTCATGTAGTTCTTATAAATACTTTGCTAGATTAATACCTAAGTACTTCATTTTTTTTCTTGGTGGTAATGTGAAGGGTATTATATTTTTAATTTTAAATTTCAGTTATTTATTGGTGGTATATAGAAATCAACTGACTTTTGGTTTTAACCTTATACCCTGAAATCTTGCTATAATCACTTAGGCATTCTAGAATTTTTTTTTTTTTTTTTTGGTCAATTCTTTGGGATTTTTTGTATAGACAAAAATATCATCTTGGAATTAACACCATTTTATTTTTTCCTTCACAAAACATATACCTTTTTAAAAAATTGCACTAGATAAGACTTCTGGTAAGACATCCTTCTTTCTCCTGTCTAAGGGAGAAAGCCTTCAGTTTCTCACCATTAAGTTGCAGGTTTTCAGATGTTCTTAACTAGTTGAGGAAGGTCCTTTTTCCTAGCTTGATAAGAGGTTTTTAAAAACATTTTTTTAATCACAAATGGATATTAGATTTGTCGAGTCTTTTTTTTTCTTTAGTTGATGTGGTAGATTACAATAGTTAATTTTCAAATGTTGAACTAGTCTTGCACACCTGTTTTAAGTCCATGTTGGTCATGATGCATCATTCTTTTTATATATTATTAACTCTAGTTTGTTAATATTTTGTTGAGGTCTTTTGCCCAAATGCAAATATGTCTGACTCCCTCTTCTACGTGAATGATATCCTAGGTCAATAAATGATTCCTGGGTGGTGCTTTTTGCCTTGTTGGAGCACAGCAGTAAGAGGTGGCAGGTTATTGGGCCTTTTTGAAAACGCTCATTCAGAAGTCTAAGCTGCAGCCTCAAACTGCTCATAAATTCTGCAGTTGGGAGGGTAGGAAAGAGCCAGTCCATCTTTTCAGGGGTCTATTCTCCTGTTCAAACATTTTCCATCAGCACAGATATTTGGTATTTGCATTAAGACCCTCTTCTTTTTGTCCTCAGGCTGTGTTTTCACATGAGAGAGTTTGATACAGACTTCTGTCTCCCTCTGCGCTCCTACTCCCTCTCCTGACTCCTAACTCATACCCTTCAGTTTCTTTATGCTTGCTAAATCTAGCAGCTGGACAGCACAAGACTAAAGATAATTAATTGGTAATTAGCTCCAATGAGAGGGGAAGAGAGCAAAGACCTATAACTGAACAATAACTTACCTTGTGTCACATTGAAATCTGTCTGGCTTCTTCTTCTCTACTTCCCACCTCAAAATAAATCTCATTTATACCTTTTAAATGAAACAGTAAAATGCATCAGATAAGCCATCATTTTTGGTGTCAGTTATACAAAATTTTTACACTTACAAAAGTATTTTACACATAGTAAGGGACTCAAGATAAGGTTAAACTTGACTGACATGGACACTATAGGCAAGATTGAAGTGATTTCATGCAGGCTAGTCAGCAGCACAGGCTTTGGCAGGTGTGCTGAGATGTGAGCTACGGCTAAAGTGAGCAGAGAGGAAGAGGGGTGAATGGCAGATTCATGTGGTGACAGAGAGAAGCAGTCCAGGAATAAAACTGTGAACATTCCCGGTGTCTCTGAAAATATTCAATATATCTACAGGGAAATGGAGATCCTATAGAGATAGTAATCAAATAATAAAGCCAGTGAAATCTAGTTATTACTCTTATTAGGACCCCCCCCCCTTTAACCACCCAAGTGTAGCTTGGGTAACCCAGGTTACACAACATTAGAACAAAGAGCGCAATTCACTTAACAATTTTATTTAACTAGCAAGTTGATTACTGTGTCTTTTGAAATAAGCCATTGGCCTTTGCTCCAATATTTCTTCTGATTTAAAGTAGATGATCACCACATTTTAATGAACATCTCACATTTTGTAGAATACACATGACTTTATGAACTATGTGCTATCACTTTACCAAGGGAAAAGAATCTTTAGTTACTCCTGGTCAACAACTGCCCATGTTCATTTACAAGGGCACAAAGCATTTTCTCTGTCTCTGCTGCTATCCTCCTGACGTGTCCAGCAGACCTTGACAAGTACAGCGCATAAAGCTTATTTCCGTAGTGATAGGAGTGGTGCTTCACTTCTGCCTTCAAAACCTTTCCAGGCAAGTCTTCCGTTTCACAAACATGAACTGAGACAATGTCACAGCTTGTTCAAAATATGACTCACTTTATTTCACTGGGTTTCTGAAAGCAGCACTCAGCTACTTGTGTCTAGTTATCTCTTCAATTCACCCATCAATTTGGGCTACAGTTTTTTTATGGAACTCCAGATTCGTTAGGGACCAAGATACAAGAATTTGAAATCAGGATCCTTTGTGCTTGGAAAGGTATCCTTTGTGATTTCTTACCTTTAAACTCTCAATTTATATTCATTTAAAGTGTTTTATTTTTTATACACAAAAAAATGAATTTTCCATAGTTGATGAGTAAAGTGAAAAGAAGTGTGAACTTTTGCTGAGCTTAGAACTGACCTGCTTGAGTGACTGTGGGCATCTTAGAAATAAACATTAAATTTAGGAATGTGATATAATCCTCAGGCAAATAGCATATTGTTTTAGTCTCGACAAAAGGGGATTTGTTTTGGTCAATGGTATTCCATTTGACAAATAGTAGAGTTAGAAAAAATATAGTTTTTTCTCTCTTTTCTTTACTGACAGAAAGAATAGATTAAAATAATAAATTTTAAATAATATCCTTTCATTCCATTGAATAAAATTAGGACTGAGAGTATTAGTTTCATTTAGAATTCTACAACTGAGTTGGAAGATTATTATAAGTTTACTAATATTGATGCAAAGCAGTGGTTTTCCATGTGCTCTGATGAATAGCACCTGGAAAACTGCTGGAGATGCAAATTCACAGGCTCCACCCCAGACCTACTGAATCAGAAACTCTGGGATAGATGCCCAGCCCTCTGTGTTTTAATAAGTAAGTCCTCCAGGTGATTATGGTGTGGGTCAAGTTTGAGAACCACTGGTCTGTAGGGCACTGGTCTCTCGAAAAGCCCTTGCAGCTGATTCAATGCCAGGAAGTACCAAAGTGTTAGCATTCCATTTCATACATAATGTGGTAATGAAATGTGCATTTAAGGATAGGTTTTAGAGATAATCCTGTATCTGATTAATTCCTGTTGTAGGGGTAGACACTATACGCCAAAATGATCTGCTTTTGTGGAAAGGTAAATCAGAGTGTATGTGTTATATTGAAAAAGGAAAATGTATTAGTTTTATTAATTAGGATATACAGGAGTGGGCAAAAATAGATTTATTGTGCCATTGTGATATTGTTTTGAGTTAATAAAACAATTGTATTAATCATAACCTGCATGTCTTTTTTCATACAAACAACTGTAAATGTACTTTCGCCCACCACTGTACATGCTTATTTAGTGAATCATGGTGTAGTATTGAGAGCAACGGTAGAGATTAAAGGTGAACACAGGAGATCTTTTACTCCAATGTCATTTTCTCAGTGAAGCCTACTTTGACCACCTTAGGTAAAAGAGCAAGAACTTCCTGCTTAACCCTAGCTACCTCTTCTCCCCTTATCAGTCTCTGCTTTTTAATTATTTTCCAGAACATTTATTGCTTCTATAATGTTATATATAATTATCTCATTTATTATTTTTGATATTTATTATCTCTCTTCCCCAAAAGAATGTAAGCTTCTCAAGGTATGGTATATTTTTTACTTTCTTAATCAATGCATTTTCCAAAAACCTAAAGCAGTTTCTGATGCATAGTTGGTACTCAATACGTGTTTGTTGATTGAATAAACTGTGTGGGGTTTATATTGTTGCCACTATAAGGATAAAGAACATCAAGGGAATTATGGGAGATTAACCATATTAGATAAATAATACACCTAAGTTGATTTAGGGAAGCACTCATGTTATTTGGCAAAGCTGTGGGATCTTCTTATCACATTAATGATGGCATAATGATCCATGTTACAATAAAATAGTGTTAACTGTAATTAGGTATGGAGTAACATTGATTCCTGCTGGCTCCTACATCAGAAGATGGTTACAGGGAGAAATTTTGGAGGCAGTTTTCCCCCAAAACTGAGGTCCCATGGGCTATAAATAAAGAATTAAAATATTGGTACAGAAATAAAAGAATATCTTACAAATAAAAGACATTGTATGGAATTGGGGTTTCATGAATGTTTTGTAAGTTGCATAGCTGGAGCCTTCACTGAAAAACCAAGGCCAGAAGGCTGTGGTTTTTGTGAAATGGCCTGTGTTGTTATTAGGACACTTGCCTTGACTGTTTTCCCCACCCCTTGCTGCCATTCAGCAGCCCATTTGGATTAGGACAGATAGGATGGGGAGTTCACCAGAGGCTATGTAGGATTTGTATACTATTTTTAACTGTGGAAATACTTTTAAAAAATAACTTCACTTCATAATATTCTTGTCCTAGGCAGTAAGTGCAAGAACATTTCAGGTAGCTGAGGTAGGTAGAGAAATTAAAAGGTCAGCTGACCCTCTATGAAATGGGGGTGTAGTGGGGTTCAGAACTCAGGGTGCCTGAGGATCTAGGAAAACTACCCACTAACCTAGCTTAGTGGATTGGAGAAGTGGAGGCCAGCCTTTGGGAATTATTTTGCATATCTTTGGTAACTTGGCTAGTTATGCTAAATAGCTGAGCCTGCTGTGCTCAGGAGTGAGGCATGGTATAGCTGGAGCTTGCTGTGCCTACACAAGAGCTGGGAAACAGTTTGCTCCGCAGCATGGGGCCACACCTGCCCAGACTAGTAATGGAGAAAGGGAGAAAATACGGGAGGGCTGGCAGATGTAACCCATTGTGAGAGGAGTAGGAAATGGGGTTATGGAGGAGGTACAGGGTGAGGATTTAAACTCAAGGGCAGCAGGAATTCTGTGTTTTGGCCATGTGGTTTAGGAAGGAGAAGGACTCTTTTGGCCATACTGGGAGTGGTAGTGAGGGAAGAGACATCCTGTCTGTAGTAAGGGATTTTTGCCGTGAGGTTTGAAAGAGAGCAGGAGAAGGAAGAAGTAAGCAAGCAGCCACATAGGTTAGAGAGCAGCATGAGGCTGTTGGCCTGGACTGATAAGAAAGGAGGCGCTGCTTCTGTGATCCCGTCTGTTCTGGCTGACTCCAGAGTGGCAAAGGACTTCCTTGCAAGATCCTGACCTGCTACACCTGGGTTTTACCTGGACTTTTAAGACCTTTGCCTTTCCTGAGCTTCAACATGATCCAGGGTAACATGGCGCATGCTTTTCTGGACTATTATGTAGAAGCTGATGGCAACGTACTCCAGATCCTGCACAGATAAAGACATGGGAAACTTTTGGGGATGTTTTTGGCTAGTAGCCTGGTGGGGAGCTTGTGAAGTGCTGGGTCTTGCAGGAAAGGAGGGCTCTGAGCTGAGGTGCTCTGAGCCCTCTCAAGGTTGGAATATTGTAAATAAAGACCTGCTCCTTCCAGTATTGATTGTTGGGTCATTTGCCAGGGTACCATGTGGACAAGCCCCAGTCTGCTCAATGACATCTACAGCATAGGCACAGGTTACCAAATTGGAAAATTGCATCATTTCTTTCTTCATCCTAAAGTTTTATCACCTCAATGTGTACTTCAATATTACACTCTTATCCATGCAATAGCTCTTATAAGGAACACATTTTTTCAGGTTATCACTTTCAAATACTTTCTTTTACTAAAGGGAATGCAAATTGTTGAAAGAATAAATTAAACTTGAGAGTTATGTCACTGGTAGTCTGAGAACAGCTTAAATTCAGGTGAATTTGCTTCAGTAACTAAATACAAACAAATAAAAACAAACAAGCAAACAAAAAACACTGTTAAAATTAACCATGGTTGATTCGAAAAAATTAAATGAACAATGAGCCATCATTTTGGGGGGCTCTGGTTTACGTTTTATCCCTGGGTTTTTCCTGATTACAGCCCAGTAACGGTTAAGAAACATGACCATTTTCCTAAGTTATGGCTATTTGTTTCAGTTGTTTTCGTCACTCACCCTGGTAAACAAGAATGCAAACGGCGTCTTGCTGGCTTCTGTTCTGTGAGGGATTCTAGAGACAACTTGGCATCTGGCAGATGGAAAATAAAAATAGTGGGTTTATGTTTTGCCAATTATAGATTTCTTAAACAATAAATATGTCAAGAAAACATGTTTAAAAAATGAAAAGCAAAGTATTCACAAGTTACTTCAGAGAAATATTCTTATGTTTTAGGTTAAAATGGTTGCTTGCTAAAGACTTTTTTTGTTTTTTTGCAAGAGAAAAGCAAATTGCATTCACGTCTCTGTGCGTGTCCTTATGTGTGAGTGAAGTGAGAGAGGGACAGGGAAGGAGAAAGAGAGGGAGAGAACGAGAAATTGATTGATTTCCATGCTGGAAGGTTAAATATGTTTCACTGAAAGCAGAAGCCCATATTGAGCATGGAGGCTAAGGACCCAGCAGATCTTAGATGATGATTTCACAGCCAGAAGGGGATGCTGAACTTTCCATTGCTGAAAATGTCAAGTGAGAAGCTTGTGCATGGGCTAGACTATTTGGTTTGGATATCTGTGTGCCCTATAACATGGGAAATGCCTGGATGCAAAATACACATGGAGATGAAAGAGATATTCAGAATTTTACACTTTTGTAAAATGTAAGCTTTGTTTTTAAAAATATTTTATTTTTTTATTTTTAGAGAGAGGGGAGGGGAGGGAGAAAGAGGAACATCAGTGTTTGGTTGCCTCTTGCACACACCGCTACTGGGGACCTGTCCCAAAATGCAGGCATATGCTCTGACCGGGAATGGAACTGGCAACACTTTGGTTCACATGCCAGCAACTCAATCCACTGAATCCTGCCAGCTGGGCTGTAAGGAGCTTTCTAATTGTCCCCAGATGTCATTGAACTTGATCTAGATCAGTTAACTGAGTCTTTTAGGAATTAGGGTGTATTTATACTTTAGGATACCAGTCCCCAACCTTTCTGGTACCAAAGACAATAGTTCCACACACTGAGGTGGGGAGGGTGGTTTCAGGATGATTCAAGTGCATTATCGTCAAGCTCACCTCCTGCTGTGCAGCCCAGTTCCTAATTGGCATGGACAGGTAGTGGTCTGGTGGCCCCCAAATTGGGGATGCCTGCTTTAGGATAGAAACACACTGAATTCCATTTCACAGTAGCACATTTTTCTGACCTAAGTTAACTCAATATTAAGTAAAGCATATTCACAATATAAAATAGAGTTACTTTTTAGAAATTTACATTTCACATATGTCATTAATGTTATTTATTCTTTTAATTTTTCCACAAGTGTAACTTTAGAATTTGATACACATTTCATTAAAATACAACAATAATCTTTAGTGGGCACTAGACATTGTATCTAGTTAATGGATCTGGCAAATTTAATCTTTTGAGGCAAGAAAAAGGAGGTGATTAACAAAATCAGTACCAAACCGTTTCTAGACAAAGGCCTACAAGCACAGGGCATGGGAGTGGTCTGCTCTGGGTGACAAACGACAAGGGTGTGATTTGTCTGTGGAGAATTTAAAAGCAATTATATAATTAAGTGAAAGTCATTCTGCTATTTATCACCAAATACTAGGGCAATTCTAAATGTCCATGAAAAAATAAACCTCCTGCCAGGATAGTCTGCTCCCAGGCTACTGTTCATAGAACATCCCATTTAATCCTTGCAACAATCCTAGCAATTATTAATGTGACCATTTTACAGAGGAACAATCTGAGGCTTAAAGGGGTTAATTTGCTTGACTAGTAGTCAGAGTAGTGACACAAGGGACCACATTCATAACCGATATGTCGTATTGCTTTTCCAAAAGAGTTTGGATTTTAAAATTTATTAATATTTAATATGTAAATATTAATTTTAAAATTTATCTTTATTGAATTTGTTGGGGTGACATTGGCTAATAAAATTATATAGGTTTCAGGTGTATAATTCTATAGTACATCATTTGTATATTGTATTTTGACCTCCCCCTTGTCCCACCTTTTCCAAATCTAGGTAGAGGAAATGTGATTATTCCATAAATTCATTTCTTTTAGAAACCCTGTTCTAGAAATTTTTACATACTGTGTAGCATTATAACAGCATTTATGAACAGAAATCAAGCTCCACATTTTTATTCGCAGAAAGCAAATTCACTCATACATCTTTGACTGATTTTATTAGATCTTTTTCAGATGCAGGCATTATAAAGAAAATGCAATAATCTATAATTCTTCTCCAGAGTTCAGTTGGGTGATTAGAGATTGCACTAGTCAACCACCAATGAGTAAATGGAAATATGTGAATTCTGCTTCTAGGGTACATTGGGGTATATTTAACATCCTTACCGCTGTCAAGGACTCCTCCAGGAGACATTTAGCATAGGACTGACTATAAGAATGGTACTTCATTTCTATTATTATCTAAGTGGAATATTTTGAACCTAGACAAGTATGTATGTGTGCACATGTGCACACATGCCCATTCACACATAGAGATATAGAACAGAGTAAGCATGAAGTAATGAGAGGACCTGAGAAACAAGTTCCATGGAGAATAATAAACTCTAAGTTAACTGGTGGGTGTACCAATAGCCTGGGAGTCTAGGCTTAAAGAATAGCTAGTAAAAATAGGGCCTCGGGATTTGGAACAGGGGAGGTAGAGAGAAGTTCATCAAGGACACAAGGATCTGGAAGTTCCATGTTGACAAAAGGAAGACAGGATTCCTGAAAGTAGAAAGGAGGCCAGGACCGAGACAATTGCCATGTCCATGGTCTTCTCCATCATAAATGCACAGCAGCTGAGGAATTAAACACTGATAGAAATTCTCTGCTCTTTCATCAGCTCAACTTCTTTTTCATGTCTTATAACCAATATCCTTTTCAATGCTTTTGAAACTCCTAATCTTACTCCCTTTCTCCTCAAAATATAAATGTAATTCCTAATTTCCAATGATTGTAAAAGTCACGGGTGGGAAGTCCTTCAACTTTTTTGGTTAAATCTGCACTCATTTTGAAAGTTTTTCCTTTGTGATACAATGAGATGTACCTAGGAATCTCATAAAAATACTCTTCCCAGTGTCGCTCTAGATCCCACTTCCCCTCTCCTCAGAGAGCTTATTGAATCATGTCCTCTCCTGCTTCTTCAATGTCTCCCTACTTCTTTCTTCCCAAAGTAATTTAAACATGCTTACATCTCTTACATCATGAAAACAGCATAGCTAACTCTGCATTCCTTGCCCCCAAATACTCTCTAGCTTGCTATCCTCTGGCTTTTGTGTCCAACCAGTTATGGAAATTATTTTGACCAAGATTGTGAGATACATCTTTGTTGTTAAATGTAATGGATACTTTTCAACTCTTATCTAAACTGAAGTACTATAGTTTACTCTCTCCTTTAAATATTCTTTTCTTTGTCTTCTAGATTACCCACTGTCCTTATTTTTCACAGATTTTTTGGACCACTAGACATTTGCTTTGCAGGGTCTCTTCTGCCAAGAATTGCAGCCCCTCCACCTTTTCTAACTATCTGTACTCTTCTCTTTTTCTGCAAAACCCCTACTCTTGCTAATATCAGTTTTATTCTTATACTCTCCAAGGAGTTTTTCCTGATTTTGAAATATGTTTTAAGAAAATGAAGAACATTTAACAAACACCAAAAGTGGCCTGTAAATCCTAAAATATTTACTCTCTATATCCTTACAGAAAAGGTACTGATCCTAATCAAAAAGGTTTACACCAAGATAGATAACTCTATCAGAAGAACCACTTCAGGGCAAAGCTGCAGAGGGGTTCTGCCTGCAGGGCCCCCTCTCTCAGCCACCATGGATGAGAATAAATCTACCAAGACATTATTTGCTTGGGGAGGAAAGTTGGCTGTTTTCTTAAAGGAGAAAGACCAGGAGCCTGTTCCTCAATGGGCTTTTATTGGGTTCATTTGCATGGGAATACAGGGCATATACGTAAAGCTCATCAATCATTGTCAGGCAGTAATGGTCAAACAATAGATAACATTCAAAGAACTCTGAGGGCTTATTCTGAGTCAGGGTCAGATAGCTAAAGGGCCATAAAATTTTGGGAAAACAAATTCATTTCATGCTTGGACTCTTATCATTTAAATTGGGGGTATTAGCAAAGCAGGTTTCATAGGATTTTATGCATTCTTTCTTAGGTCTGATCACCACAGGGAACCCACCCTTTCCAGCACAGGGCCACACCCACCTCTGGCATTGTTTCAGGCTTAAGTAAGGCAGGTGAAGTAAGGTAGCCAAGAGATTAGGGGACTTCTCACAGACAGAATGGACTCAGGCTATGTCAAAACTAAGGGGCAAGGATCCATCACACCTTTTTTCTATAGCCCCCCAAGTCTTTCCCTGAGGGCCCCTCATGACCATGCCTATCTTAGATTGACTCTCCCTGGAGAAATCTTACCCATTATTGGCTAACCAGTATCCACTTGGGGCCAAGCAGGGTGAAGTAAAGGGGGCAGAGGCAGTGACCTTGCCAGGGAGATAAACTTTGTCTCCTTAGTGGCTTAGGGTCTGAAGGTTCCTCACTCAGCCTTAGCCATGGTGGGTTACAGCTTCTGAAACCAGGCAGGGTGGTTCCAAACACAAAGCCATGCAACATGGAAATTATTCAGTAACAGCAAAAGATCTTTAAGTTACCATGTACTATACCTGTAATGTGTGTATGCACACGCACACACACACACACACACACACAAACACACACAAATCTATTGTCTACCAGAAACTCCTAGATATCTTTGATAGGTGACTCAAGAGTTGGAAAATTTTAGTTTAAGGTAAATAGTTATAAGTCTAGTAAATTATGCATATGTTAAAGCAATTGTTTCAGAAACTACAGATAAGGCCCATCCTGGCTCCTGGGAGAGACAGCCAACCTCCTGGGACGCTGCTAAAGATTACCACCTGGGGACTAGTGGAGGCATCTGGGCCATTGTGTTCCAGGGAGAGACAGACGAGCACCCACCCCTGAGAACAACTAACTGCCCAGGGCGAGAATGCTGCAGTTTTTTAATCTAATTTTCTCTGAATTTCAACCCCCCTCACCGAATCTTGTTTATTCCCTGTTATAAAAATTTTTGCTTGAAAGGAAAATGTAAGATGGTCTGTAAGGGTATGAACCGGCCATCTTCTCAGATTGCCAGCCATCTGAATAAAGCACCCATAAAGATTCAATCTCTATCTCTGCTTATTGGGTTTGGCAAGTGACAGGCAGCATGAATGCTGGTGTCTTTTCTGGTTTCACCTTTTCATTAGTACGTTTTCACAAAAAATAAGGAAAACAGAGCTCTTCTAACCATTCTTTGCTTCTTAGTGAGTAATAGAATTTATTCAGTTCAAGAAATGCTTTCTAAATTTTCACTTAAAATTTTAGAAATTAACCATTGTTATTCCAGAAAAAAATAAGAAAACTTTTCAACAAATATGTGCTGTCACTTCACAATCTCTTCATTTGTTTACATATATTAGTTTAAAGCAATGGGTCCTGGCTATCAGTCCATCTGTAACAAAGTGGCAGTTGTGCTTTGGAAAATACTTTATTCTTAGTGACTGAGTAGATTCTTATTATGATCTGATGTAAACATAGCAACAGCTTGAGCAAAAGATTCCAAGATTTGAATGAAGTACATTCAAATTACAGTGTAGGAAGATCTTTATAAAAAATTTCTCAGTAGGTTGATGGTGAAATATGTGTGTTTTTTTGACACATGACCTATTTTTTTTTGATTAAGTAAAAACCACCTTCCTCAATTAGTATGAGAGTTTGTGTTATTTTTATCTTCCTATTTAGTCTGAAGAGTGTGGACTTGTAGACATGCAAAATGCAAAGTTATCTCTCATGACACTTGTGAAGTAATTTTTTAGAAATGCTTATCTATTGATATTCATAATTTCTTTGGCCTGCATAAGCTGGATAACCCAAAATGAAATAAAAGTGATTTTTAAGGGACTTTTTGGAATAAATTCCTGTTTGTGAACACATGCAAATTATGGAGGGATTATATACTCATGGACAACTGAAATTATTCTGTAATTTTACCAGATATTTTGTCTTTATTAAAACTTCAGGGCTGTGTATTTATGCATGGAAAAATATCTATGCAGTACATAAGTCTGTAAATTATTTGAAAACAATGTTAATTTCTGGGGCTTGTATGATTAAACTTGAATTTATTTTATCACTCTTCTGCATTATACCACAGCATATAATATGACCCAGAGGGTACTTTATAAAATTAACATCTCTAATGATGTTAATTAAGTTTGATCTTGCCTGTGGGATAGGACAATCTTGTAAAAATTATTTTTTAATGTTAACCTGCATGACATTCAATTTTTCTCCATATTAGGTAGCTTCCTTCAAGTTAAGGAAAGGAGTAATTACTTTTACAGTATCAATTTTTTTTTCAGAGAAACATTGACTTCACATCAGGATTAATAGTTTTACATAGCATACAAAATCACCAACACATTCCTTATTTTATATGTTATTGACATTCAAATTATAATGGCTTAATTCAATTATACAAATATTTGTTGTATGGCTAAAATATACATGATATTGAGCAAGACATGGAGGGTAGAGAAAATGAGTGGGTGATGTTTGCAGGGTAAATTTTGTGAGGTTGGGATAATGTCAAATTCACCTTTATGAATGGCACATCATCTGTACATGCTATATGCTCGTTAAATGTACATGTTGAGTGCAAGAGTGAATCCACAATGGATTTAATGAGAAATGGATCTAAGAAAAATGAATAATTTATCATAATATGACATGAATATAAGTGCTTTCAAAAGTTCAAAGTAATGTGAGGGTTCCAAGGAGATAGCAATCATGTCAGGTTAAGTTTGGGGAGGGGAAGAAATCTAGGAAGGTTGGTTGTCAAAGGGATTCTTGAAATGACATTAGAGGATAGAATAGAATTTCAGCAGCCATAAATGGGTTAGGGAGAAATCCAGACAAGAAGTCACATGAAACCAGGCATAGAGATGGGAACACATGGTAGGGGTTAGGTGACTAGTGACTACTTTGGATGGAGTCTAAAGTGACGTGCAGATGGGGAGAATGTGGGAAGAGTAGGATTTAACATGCTCTACTAGAATAAAAAAAGATAATAATTTGTACTATCTAATCTTATATAGGATTGCCAAACTGTTCTATAATAAAGTATTTAAATAAATCTCTTCAAATTGACAAGAAAATCTAAGTGACTGCTTTCAGAAAATTGTTCCAGATTTTGAAAGACAGGTTAGCAAGTAAGCACCTTAAATTATTCTCAGTTTGCTTCAGAAGTAGCAGATATAACTTTGATAATCCTTTTAGCAAACACACTGTGAAGTTCTCTCATATTAATTACTGCTACATTTTGTGAATAGAATAAACTTAGTTATTTTTTACATATCCTTATAGTTTAAATTATTTTATTCCCTTAATTCTCATGAAAGCATCAAAATATTGGGCAATAAAGTTGATTATAAGAAGTCATGTGTATAGTATACATTTAAATTTGGTTCCTAACATTATTCTTTGATTTTTATGTATCATTTTGAAAATTGATATACTATCACTATTTTTTAAAAAATTGTATAGTTGATTGACCGTACCTTTATAGAAAGCATCACAGAATTTTTCTCAAACACTTACATTTCCATCGTATGACATTGTCATATGGCCATTTGAAATTGTAAAAGACAACCATAATGAAAGCAAGAAGATGTTCACTGCTGAAGAGGAACTCTGTGTGATGCTGCCCCAAAATATATATCTTCCATATCAGTAAGATATTTTTCACTTCTGCCTCTCTCTATGTGCATTGGCACTTTTTTTACAGAACCAGCCAGTGGTGTTCTAGAACATCCGGGGGGGTTCAATCGCCCACCTCCAAGAAGTGTGACTCCCAAGGCAAGAGTTTGGTGAACAAAGAAAGTTTTTTTTTTTTATTTAAAGGTTATACAGATTTAGAATAATGGCCAATTTCTGTTCTTAAATCCTGCTCCCTTTAAAACGCCCCCAAACAAATAGTCCTGCCTCCTTCTGCCAAGCCAGCCAGTTTCAGAAGGCGCCGCTCAGAGGTACAGTCTTTCAGAAAAGTGGAAGTGTGCAGCACAGCATCCCTGGTCAGAGTTCAGCTCCAAGCATCTCCCACATCTCTGTGTGATTGGCCAGGCAGGGCTCCGAAGCACTGCCAGCTCTGTCATCATCTTCTTCAGGCAGACTTCCAGGCAGACCTCCTGGCCTCATGGCAGCCTTCTCTGCAGACCTCATGGCTGACTGACCTTCAGACTTTCTGCTCCAAATTTAAATGTTCTGCTCAGAACTTCCTGTGTGATCTAACATCCAACATCCAGCTCTTCCTCTGGTGTGCTAGAGTCTGCCATTTTTGTCAGTTCTCTCCTTGATCCTCTATTGACGACCATCGTTAGTCAGGACAAGAGTTCCCAGCCATGCATAGGCACCTGGGGAGGACATCTGACCCCTGTGGCTCTTGCAGGTGCTGTATGAGCTTCAGCCCTGGTCATGTCACCAGTCACTGCACGTTCTCACAGTCACAGCTCTGCAGCTTCTGAGATCTTTTCAGGAAGGCTGTTAGCCTGCCTTTGCTATGCAGTGTGTCTTACATACTGTACTTTCTGCTCTGTGGACACCCCTCCCATCCCCTTCTTGCCCCCCTGCATGATTTGGGGGGACAGTGGGGCTTCCCCACCCTCAGGGAACCCATGCTCTGTATCCCATTACAGTTTCAGTAAAAATAATGTTTGGGGGAATATTGTAATAAAATTTATGTCATACCAAAGGAATAGTGTGGGGAAGTTAACTTAGGAGATTTGCACAGCTGCTGATTTCCTCTTTTTATTATACCTAGGAGGTAAAACTTGTAAACTAGATTTTCCCGAGGTTGTTTACAGGTAGCTCATATGCTAGGAAAAAGACAATAAGCTGTAAAACTCCAGGTAGAAGAAATATTTGTGTTGAAAGAATATGTTTAAACATTACTTCTAGTGAAATATTGTCTTTACACCTTAATGAACTTCACTGAAATATTTTGATGTAATAGTAAAATTTGTACTTGTTACTTTTCTTAAAACTCTCCTGAATAGAAATTGTTTCCTAGAGGGCTCAGGGCATTTATTTTGAGTTAATGTCTGCTCTTCTTAATGAGATGGGATTGAAGGTCTCTCATATCACCTCCTAGAGCCTTGCAGTATGGCCTTGTGTATCATCATACATGGGAACAAAGCTACAATAATGTAGTAATAATATAAACATTTATTAAAAGCTAGGACTAAGAATTTTTCTTTTCTCTGATTCTCTGAACAAAGTGGTCAGCTGCTCTGACCTTAGACTACTAGAGGTATAGTTAAATATATAATACCTTAGGTTTACATTAATATTTACAGGTAACATTATTTATATTAATAACGCAACAATAAAACAAATAAAATATTGACATTAATATCATAGACAATATTACACTGTCATAATTATTTAAATTTGTGAATTAAGACGAGAGTGATTAAGTCCCTTAACTTCAATGAGTCTCAGTTCCTTTCTCATCTGTGAAGCAGGCTTTAGTAATTACTGTCTTGCCTGAATTTACATAGCTAGTAAGCGTGCGAATTGCAACTCTAACCCAGGACTCTTGAAACCAATATGATAAATGCTTCCCTTTAGGAAAATGTCAGTTATCCCAGGAAACAACCATACATTATCAAAAACTGTTGAGTCCAAATCTTCATTTTTATTCTATTGTATACTTGAGCTAATTGCATGGTAGCAAATATTTGAAAACTAAAACATTTAGTGAAGAATTCATACATTTTTATCTTTGTGATACCCACCAGATATGTAGAAATGCAAAATGAAGAAAATTCTGAAGTAATAATTTAGAGAGCATGTGGTCTCGTATCTCATTCTACCGAGAACAACACTGGATTGATGGCTCTCTTTACAAAAAAAACACAGCAGGGCTCTCCATGAACCCAATAAAAACTGGAAACAATAGTGCAGCGATGATATTTTTGGAAGTTTTGCTCTTGAGTTTTTCATTTAAATACTCCTTTTTATATTTGGAGAAAGGAGGCATTCTGTCACACTCTTAAGAAAAAGTGATCCAGACCATTTGTGCCATAGTATGCTGAGAGGTACATATTCTGGAGGCTTTATCTTGAAGGAAATTATCATTTGAATTCTTTGGCTTACTCTTGTTACTGGATTGGTTTAAGGTATCTAGTAGACACAACAATGCTGATGTTATACCCTAACAGAAAAGATGTTTTTTAAATACTTTTGATTTTTATTGTTGTTCAAGAACAGTTTTCTGCCATTCCCTCCATCCCTCCCCACTACCCCAGCATTCCCCTCCCTCCCTTCTTTCCATCCTCTTCTGTTATTGTCCATGTGTCTTCCGTAGTTGTTCCTGTAAACACTTCACCCTTTTCCCCCATTATCCCTTCCGCTCTCACTTCTGGTTACTGTCAGCTTGTCTTTGGTTATATTTGGCTTGCTTGTTTGTTTTGTTGATTAGGTTCCAGTTAAAGGTGAGATCATATGGTATTTATCTTTCACTGCCTGGCTTATTTCACTTAGCATATGCTCTCCAGTTCCATCCATGCTGTTGCAAAGGGTAGGAGCTCCTTCTTTCTTTCCGCTGTGTAGTACTTTCCATTGTGTAAATGTACCATAGTTTGTTGATTCACTCATTTACTGATGGGCGCTTAAGGTTGCTTCCAACACTTCGCTACTGCAAATTGTGCTGCTATGATCAGTGGAGTGCATAGGTTTTTTTGGATTGGTGTTTCAGCGTTCTTAGGATATAATCCCAGCAGTGGAATTGCTGGGTTAAAAGGAACTTCCATTTTTAATTTTCTTAGAAAATTCCATACTGTTTTCCATAGTGGTTGCACCAGTCTGCATTCCCACCAACAATGCACTAGGGTCCCCTTTTCTCCACAATCTCTCCAACACTTGTTGTTTGTTGATTTGTTTATGATGGCCATTCTGACTGGTGTGAAGTGGTATCTCGTTGTAGTTTTAATTTGCATCTCTTTGATGGCTAGCATTACTGAACATTTTTTCATATGTCTCTGGACCCTTTGTATGTCCTTCTTCAAGAAGTGTCTGTTCGTGTCATTTTCCCATTTTTTAATTGGGTTGCTTGTCTTAGAGAGGAGTAGTGAGTTCTTTATATATTTTGGAGATCAAACCCTTGTCTGAGGTGTCATTGGCAAATATGTTTTCCCATACGGTTGGTTCTCTTTTCATTTTAATGCTGTTTTCTTTGGCCATGCAGAAGCTTTTTATTTTGATGAGATCCCATTTGTTTATTCTTTCCCTTATGTTCCTTGTTCTAGAGGACACATCAGTGAAAACATTGCTGCATGGGATATCTGAGATTTTCCTGCCTATGTTCTCCTGAAGGACTTCTATGGTATCATGACTTATATTTAAGTCTTTTATCCACCTTGAATTTATTTTTGTGTATGGTGTAGGGTGGTGGTCAAGTTTCATTTTTTTGCACGTCGCTGTCCAGCTCTCCCAACGCTATTTGTTGAAGAGGCTATTTTTGCTCTGTTTTATGCTGTTGCCTCCTTTGTCAAATATTAATTGGTCATAGAGACTTGGGTTTATTTCTGGGCTCTTTCTTCTGTTCCATTGGTCCATGTGTCTGTTCTTATGCCAGTACCAGGTGGTTTTGATTACGGTAGCCTTGTAATATAGTTTGATATCAGGTATTGTGATCCCTCCAACTTTGTTCTTCTTTCTCAAAATTGCTGTAGCTATTTGGGGTCATATATGGTTCCACATAAATTTTTGAAGTGTTTCTTCTATATCTGTGAAATATACCATTGGTATTTTAATAGGGATTGCATTGAATCTGTAAAGTGCTTTGGGTAGTATGGCCATTTTGATGATGTTAATTCTTCCAATCCATGAACATGGTATATGTTTCCATTTGTTTTGTGTCATCCTTAATTTCCTTCTTCAGTGTTGTCTTTCTTCAGTAGTGTTCTGAATACAGATCTTTTACCTCCTTGATTAGGTTTATTTCTAGGTACTCTGTTTTTCTTGGAGTTATATCAAATGGGATTTTTTTCCTGATTTCTGTTTCTGATGTTTCATTGTTGGTGTACAAAAATGCCTTTGATTTCTGAGTATTGACTTTGTATCCTGCTGTTTTGCCAAATTCATTTATTAGGTTGAGCAATTTTTTGGTGGAATCTACAGGTTTTTCTATGTATACTATTATGTCATCTGCAAACACTGACAGGTTTGTTTCCTCTTTTCCAATTTGGTTGCCTTTTATTTCCTTTTCTTGTTTGATTGCTGTGGCTAGGACTTCCAATACTATGTTGAATAGAAGTGGTGAAAGTGGACAACCTTGTCTTGTTCCCAATGTTAGTTGGAAAGTTTTTAGTTTTTGCCCATTGAGTATGATGTTGGCTGTAGGTCTCTTGTATATGCCCCTAATTATGTTGAGGCATGCTCCCTCACCTCCCACTTTTCAGAGTGTTTTTATCATAAATGGGTGCTGTACCTTATCAAATGCTTTTTCCACATCTATTGATATGATCATGTGATTTTTTTCCTTTGCTTTTGTTTATGTGATGTATTATGTTTATTGATTTGTGAATATTGAACCATCCTTGCATCCCTGGGATGAATCCAACTTGATCATGGTGTATGATCTTTTTAATGTATTTCTGGGTATAGTTTGCCAATATTTTGTCAAGGGTTTTAGCATCTTTGTTTATCAGTGATATTGGCCTAAAGTTTTCTTTTTTTGTTGTGTCTTTATCTGGTTTCAGGATTAGGATGATGTTGGCTTCATAAAAAGAGTTTGGGAGTCTTCCATAATTTTGGATGTTTTGGAATAATCTGTGAAGGATGGAGGTTATCTCTTCCTTAAATGCTTTGTAGAATTCACCTGTGAAATCATCTGGTCCAGGGCTTTTGCATCAGAAAGTCTTGATTACTGTTTCAATTTTATCAGCTGTTATTGGTGTGTTCAGGCTTTCTGCTTGACATTTCTACATGACAAGAAATATGTGATTTGGATAACCAGAATAGAAAGTACCCAGTCAAGAGTAGTGTGTTATTGGTACATGAGTGAAGTGAAGAAGGAAAATTAAAATACAATACAGAGTGAATAAGTGAAACCAGTCACACAATGCAATTAAACAGAGAAATAAAAGGAGGAAAATAAACATAAGGAAGAGAAATTTAAAAAATACTAATAAAATAAAAGTGGTAAAAATAATGAAAAAATAATACACATAAACAATAAAATGCCAACTGTGTGGGATAGCAAAGTGACATTTGTCTCAGTTTCTCAATTTTGGGGGTTAGCCTTGTGCTCCCCCTTTGGATTTGTCTCTGGTCCCTTTGTAATTCCAGGTCTTATTGTCTCACTTGGGGGAAGAAAAAAAACAGGAAAAAACAAGAGAGAGGAATGAAAAAAAAATAAGCCTCCTTCTGACTTTAAACCCGTTGAGCGAGTTCTGCTGGTCTTCTGAGAAACCACAGGAAGAGGGGGGCTGGACTTCACTTTTCTCCCTTCCTATTGTTTCAAGAGGATAGGGACCAGGTCTGGGCCACAATATTCACAGTTACCCAGCCTCCGGCCCAGGTCCTCTGTGAGCTGCCAGGCTAAAATCAGCCACTCAGCTGCTCATAGCATGAGTCAGTCTTGGGCATGCTATGTCACTCAGTCTCTTAGTCTTGGCTGAGAGGCTCCAATTAGCCTCTGGGCACGCAGCATGAGACAAGCTGGGGTGCACAGCTCAAAAAACCTTCAGGCAAGCCAGCTGATGCTGAGAGTTCTGTGCAAAGCAGCTGCCCACTGTTCTTAATAAGTACACGGCTTTTCACACAGCCCAACTTTCCAACCAGTCCGGAGACTGAGTCAGGGTCTGACATGGCCCAATTCCTTTCTTCTCCAGATGTCTCCTGGCACCTCAATTTCTCTAGTGCTGGTATCCACAGTCTCAATGGGTGGGTATCGCCTTTGTGTGTCGCCCACTTCATCTCTATTCCCCCAGCAACTTCCAGCATCCAGGTCCCTCCTGGTGCCAGGCTGCCATTTCTGCTTTGGTAGGGGAGGGAGCTGGTGCTCTAACTGTCCTCCTTGAATCCTGTGGCAGATGCTGGGCCGGGGCGCAGCAGCCTTGGTCCCTGCGCAGATCCCGGGGACCTTACTGTCCCAGCATAATCTCTTCACCATCTGTTTTTCAATGTCCTCTACAATTTTTGGCCTCCAAACTTCATATAAACTGGGATTCTGTTGGCTGTTCGCTCTGTTCCTCAGAAGATCAGCTAGATGTCCCAGCTGGGCACAGGGAGAACTGGGCTCTGCTCCCACCTACCTCACCACCATCTTCTTGGATCTACAGAAAAGATCTTACAAAACAAAAATATGCTATAGAAATAAAGCACTATAAAAATTGGCTTATTCCTTTGTAATGTGTGAGTTCTCTACATTTAGAGATACCAAGCACCATCACCTTAGCGCAAAAACCCTGAGTCTGAGGGCCTAAATGAAGTGAAGATTGTTCTAAAATGGCATCAGTAAAGACTATGTCTTCCAGCCACTAAAAGAATGTGGGGTTCCATTTTTATCCTATTAAGGTTTTTTTTCAATTTATTTGTCACATTTCATTGAAACTCAGATTATACATTGATCCATATTATAACTTAATGGTATTAGCTGCAACCTAGATTGCATTCTGTCAACTGAATTCCTTTTAATCTAAACAATGAATTCTCCTCATAATAATAAAATAAAAATAATCCAGAATGACAAAATTATTTTTCCAATGTCTATCAATATATCAAATCTTAAAAGATAATTAAGCACCCATTGCCCTTTAAGAAAGTGTTAGGCTCACTAGACATGCCCTCAGTGGACTTACAATTATCCATGCATTTGTAATACAGTGATAAAAACAATAAAAGGTCAGGTGCAGAAGAAAGTACAGTACCTGTGGGAGCAAAGCTGGTATGCATGGGCCAATACCAGGGCTCTGGGTAAAAAGACAGTTTCTTTTTCTTCCCATTTTTAAAAGTTACATTTGTTGAGGTGACATTGGTCAAAAAGATCATATAGGTTTTCAACGTGCATTTCTATGATACATGATCTGTATCAATAATCTATTTTTTGGTGACATTGAAACTATGAATAATTAGTAGCACTATTTTTTAATAAAAACTGTTCTTTTAGCTTTATGAAGTTCTAAATATATGTAATAATTATTAATAATTGCTAGTGATCATGATGCAATACATAATATTGCTATTATATAATCATTCCTGCCTCTGTAATTGGCATTAATAATCCTCTCTTTAAGAGTAATACCTACTAATATTTTAGGTTGAATAATACAAAAGTGTTGTTTTTATTTGTTAAAAACAGGTGAATATTGGCAATTCGATATGACCCAACCATACATCTTGTACATCTTGCTTGATGGAAGAAATCAATAATTTTTAGTTTTAATAAATCTGGCCCCCACCACATACCAGAATTTCTCTCTATATAAACTTATATGTGTGTGTGTGTGTATGTATAGTTGGCACCCAGAAGAAAGAGATTTTGAACTAACGTGGTAGATTCTTGCCTTTAATTTAGTCAGTGTTCTCCAAGAGAGTTCCCAAATTCTCAAGCTAAAATAAGATACTATCAGATTCTATAAAATAACACTAGTGTTGCCCATATTCAATGATTGTTCTTGGACATGAAAAGCAGTTGACTTGTTTGGTGTATAGTAAAGGAAGGTTCGTACTCTCTTCAGGAACTGGCCCTCAGCTTTCTCTCTAGCCAGTTGTAAAGAGCATGCAGTTGAGAAAATTACGATGTAGTGTTCTTTCTGAGGCAGACTTACTGAAATACAAACTACTTCACCCTGTAAACTTTAAAATACAGATCATACAGGGGTTTATGAAAATATAAATATAAACCATGATCTTATGTATATTTTCAACTTGTCTACCCACATGCTCATGTAGAAAAAGTTAATATTAAGCAAAAAGAGTAGAAAGTAATTTTTTATTTACAACTTTAAGATTCTGTTTCTACTTGTTTATAGGCGATAACAGAGGTGTGCAATGAAATTGGGTTAAATAATGTGTTTAGAAACAACGGACTGAAAAGTTGGCTTCAAGTAAAGTGAGAGTTTATGTTTGGACTCTTCAGTGTCCTTCCCACAGGGGCAATAGATGTGAACAGGAAAACTCAGGAGAAAGAGAAACTTTTTTGCTCCTTGCTTCTCTCTCGGTAGCCACTGTAGGAATGAGAAGCTGAGAATTAGGAGATATGAGAAAAGAAAGGGAAGAAAGAACCCATAAGTCTTTTTATGAATGTTGTTGTGCTAGAAATATAGGCTCCTACTGAAGGTTTCCAAATATCTTTAGATTTTTCATTCAATTTTGTTTGTGTTGGTTTCATTTGTAAAATATTATTTAATCTTCAATAAAGGCTATTTCTGGAATGATGAATTTAGAAATCAGGAAATGATTAAGATTAACCTAAACCAAAAGTAGAGAAAAATATATCGCTAAACAGATTTCCTGAGGATTGATATTCTTACCTGAAATCCACTGTGCACTATGTAATTTTTATAGATTATTTTATTCTTTTGTGGTCGCTCTGCTATCCACCTCAGTAAAACATTCTAAGTTCATAAAAATAAGATAACATCAAAACTGATGAGCGTATGTTAGTCATCAGAGAGCAGAGATGACTAGAGAGGACGGATAATAGCTCTGAATTAAAAACTTTGTTACACAGTTTTAGAGTAAATAATTGTCAGCAAATATTTAATGCGATGTCACTTGAGGACACATTTTCTATTATTATGTCTACACATTTAACACTAACGAACTGTAAAAATTATTATTTTAGTGACCTTTCCATATTCATAATCTTATCCTATGCAGTAGTGTATTTCTAAATACTTTAAGAACATATACATATGTTTCTGTAATAAATTATGTGAGTGATATAGGAAGATATCTATATTTTCACAATATACCTTTATTAAACAAATAATTTGACTTCCACAGCTGAAAGCCATTGTAAAAGTAAGGGTTTACTGAGCTCTAAAGGACCAGGTTCTGGGGCATGACGTCTAAACCACCAGCAGCAGTGCTGGCCGAAAAGGCAACACGCCCACTCTCCTGAAATTGATTGATGAGTGCTTTTATATAGTATATTTCCAGGAAGAAAGATGTAGTAGATGGTTTTGAAAGAATTTATATTGGCTCTAAGGGAGTGGGATAAGGTGAGGCAGGGGCAGTTCTATGCTAGGAACATAGTCTGTAAGGCAGAACTATTTACTACTTTGGTTAGAAGCAATAGTTCCGAAAGTTCATGCATATGCAGGATGAGGTGTAGATTCCCCTAGATACTGATTCAAAGTTCCAATGACATTCAGGAATGGGAACAGTCTTTTGTCAGCTGGCGTCTAGCTTTTAACTGGCTCTTTTTCTCTCACTCTTCTTCCCACTGTAATTGAATTTAGACCCTCTCAGAATTTTTTCTTTTTACTTTTTAAAAACAGAATGAAGTGAGCAAAGCAAAGTTAGGGTGAAGTCGATTTGGGAACTAAAACTATGTTAATGCCAATTTATCTAATCAGCTAACGCCTAACAGTAAGCAGAAAATTCTATTATTTTGCAAGTAAATTATGCTTTTTATTTATTTTGAAATTATTTAAAAATTTTATTTTCCCCATTATTTTCACTGACTTTTGAGAATAAGGAATTGTTCTGTTACTCTATATAAGTTTCCTGTAACCACTTTAGCATTCCCTGAGTATTCCTTCTATTTCTCAGGATACTTGAAATATGGAGCACAAAATTTACCATTTAAATATGTCATAAACAATTTAGTACTTATTTCCTTTGTATTTTTAAAAATTAATTTACTGCATTGGGAGGGTCTCAATACAGTAATTATTTCTTCTTCCTCTTTCTCTTCTTCCTCCTCTTTTTCTTCATCTTCTTTCTTATAGTCCCTACATTTTAGGAATATGTTGTTGATTGCATTTTACTATTGCTAAGCAATGCATAAACATTAAAGCTATTATAAGTTTTCACTCTTTGAAACTTAGTGTTTTCCAGTACTTTCGTCTGCTAGTTAAAACAAAACTGATAACCTATTATCATTCATTTTTATTCTGTTTTTGTTTATTTCTAAATGCTATAGTACTTAAGCTGGATGAAACTAAAGAGGCAGGATCTTAGCCTATGAAACAAGGCTTGGATTCTTGTTTCAAACAAGGTTTGAATATTCTAAGTAGGGACATTTGATACATTCTGAGATTTCTAAGTGGTGAATTTAGATTCCTTGATGTGCTGCACAGCCTTCCCTTTGGGTAGTGATGAGCACATTGTAAATTCATGGGCCAGCTTGACATAACTTTTTATTGCCAACTTCTTTCATTAGGCTCCACTGGTTATTGAGACATATATCACAAGAAGCAACCCTATATATTCAACTAGAATGTTGAGAAACTTTCTTTAAAAAGGGGGATAATGGAAATAATATAAGGATTGATCATTAGCAGTTTACTCTTAGAATTATATCCACTTCAGTTTATACTGTTTGCAGGATCAAAAGAATCAAGCAGTCTTCCACTGGAAAGAAATGAAACAAATTATTATTTTTTTTTAAAAGTTAGACTCTCTGAGCCTTTTGTCAGTGGTTTAGAAAACCACTAAGTCTTTTAAAGCTAAAGTAGAGTAATAAATATTTTCTAAAAAATGAAAAAAGTAGAAATGATATATTTCTCATATTTCCATAAATTTAGCAAAAAATAAAAATGTCATTGTATTCTATAAATTTAAGTGTGTGATAAGATTTCTCTCATTTGCTCTTGGTGGAAATGTAAATTGCTACCTTCCCTTGCAAAAGGGCATGAAGATAATTAGGCAGAATGTCAGATAAAAAGCCAATCTATAAAATTCTATAGAAAGTCTTATTTATGATAAAGTAGAGAAATAAAAAAATGTCAGAAGGAAATGCATCAAAATATAAGTAGTGGTTATTCTTAGGAAATTGTTACTGAACCTCAATACTTGAGTCTGTCCGCCTGTGCACACTGGGCAAAAGAAATGCACAAGCAGGAGTTTGCGGTGTAGAAAGGAAGTAGTTTGTTATTGATTGGCCCGTACAGAACAGAGTGCTGGCAAGTTTGCAAACTTAAAGACCTGACTGGTGGCATGTAGGTGACAGATTAAGTAGAGCAAAATCACAAAACACCATGGGTTAGGGGCTTGGAGTTGTGTGAGGAGCTGAGTGGGCGGCTCTGAAGTCTGCTGTCTGGTTTCATAGAAAAGTAGCCAGGAGGTTGTTCCGTGTTAGTGACAGGGGACTTAAGAGCTGGAAAATTTTAGTTTAAGGTAAATACTTATAAGCCTAGTAAGTAATGTATATGTTAAAGCTTTTGTTTCAGATCCTATAGATAAGGCCCATTTTGGTTCCTGGGAAAACAGCCAACCTCCTCGGGCACTGCTAAAGATCACCGCCTGGGGACAAGTGGAGGCATCCAAGCCTTTGTGTTCTAGGAAGAGACAGATGACCATCCACCCCTGGGGATACCTAACTGCCCAGGGTGAGAATACTGCAGTTTTTTAAATCTAATTTTCTCTGTATTGCACAACCCCTCACTGCACCTTGTTCTCTGTTATAAAAACTCTGACTTGGAAAGAAAAGGTAAGATGGTCTGTTAGGGTATGAAACCGCCATTGTCTCAGATTGTTGGCCATGTGAGTAAAGCACCCATAAAGATTCAATTGCTGTCATTGCTTATTGGGTTTGGTAGTGACAGGCAGCCTGAACACGTGTTTTTTCCAGTTTCATTAGGGCTCAGGAGTTGAAACAAAACTTAGATATCTTTAGATTGCCAGAGGTCCAGACCTTGTGACTCTTAGTCAGGTCTGGGCTATTATCTTCTGCTGCCTCAGTGGTTGCTGATTATTCAGGAAAAAAGCTACGTCTATGAGGTGCATGTGTGTGTGGAGGGGATGATTTCTAAATCTAAAGTCACAAATCAAATACAAATCATGAGGACTCTGTTTCTAAATGGGGTTATAAGTGTGGGAGAGGAAAAATAATTATCCTTCTATTCTTATAGGTTCCTGGCTGAGACCACTGTTAATTAAAATAAAACAAAACAACAGATTATCAGAAGAAAAACAAATGGAAATTTAATAACATGTATAAATCCTGTATACATGAGAAAGCTGAGTAGCTCCCTGACATGGTTCAAACTGTAATAGGGTGCAGCCAAGAAGGGGGCCCCAAAAAAGGGAGTTGGAATGGGGCCCAGAACTCATGGTGTCCAGGAAATATTAGAGGGACATATAAGATGTCCTCACCCCCTCCCCCACAGGTATGAGTTGGGGGAAGGGACAAATGGAGCAGGGCCATTGAGTTGTTTTGCATAGCAAGAGTTTTGCAGATAACCTCCAGAATGGTCATTTAACATATCTATAACCTTTAACTGGTTTCATAGATATGTTAAACAGCTGTGGCCATGCTCTGAGCCAGGGGGGATGGAAAGGACTCCCCCCAAGATGTGACTGGGGGAGGAACCTCAAGTCACAGTGCCTGTGTGGGAGCTTGGAGAAGATTGGCTCCAGAAAATGAGGACACGCCTGCCCAAACTCATGATGGCATCCCAATAACCTTGGAAATATACGGGAATGCTGGCAGGTGTAACCGATTGTAGGAGGAGTCAGAGGAGGTTTGGCGCCAGTATTTAAAACAGGGACACGGCAGACATTAGAGAGACGCATGCGGTTTCACCAGAGAGCAGGACTCGCAGCTCCATGAGGGAAAATCGCCATGTGGCTTTAGCAGAGAATTGCCACATGGCTTTTCCAGAGTGGGGACCCCTTCCCCACAGCTTTGGTAGAAGAAGGACCACGCGGCTTTGGGGTGCTCCCTTTGGCTGTGTGGCCTGGGAGCAAGAGAGACTTTGCCTGAAAGAAGAGTGAAAGAACTCTTGCCAGTAGGCCATGAGAAGGTGCCACATGGCTTTGGATTAATTGGAGATCCTGCCTGGACGACGACACAGCTGACGGTGTCAAGAGCCTGGATCCCGGACGTGTGCTTCTCTTCCTTGCAAGTACGGTACCCTGACTTAGGGCAGAGGGAGATAGGAAGCACTGTGGGTGTCTGTGGGTATCCTAAAGGACTTTGATATTTTAATGAAGTTAAGTCACTACTTTAACTCTGTATAGTATTAAATAAACACTTCCTTTCCTTTTCACAAATCTCTGGCTTTGAGAGACATCTTTCCATAAGGCGGTGGACAATAATGGACCTTCTGTTTGCTCGGTAACAAAACCACCACAGAAAATCTCCAGCTAAGGACATAGAGAGACATTGGGAGTGGGGAGCCAGTTCTGGGAGGGTCAGGAACTGCACCCTCAACAAGTTTGAGGCTGTTGTTCAGATTTAGGTGGCTTCTCCATTGATGAGAATTTCTAGAAACTGAGTAATCATCCCCTAGCTGGAAGGCATCCTTACAAATGGAAATTCCCTTGTAAATGTAAATTTCTCTTATAAAAGGTAACTTCTACTCATTTTTCCAATTTTCTCCTATGTCTGCTGCTCTTTTTAAAAATAGCCTACTAAAAATAATTTTTATCTCAAAGAGGCAAATTTTGGGGTAGGAAATTCTGCTCTCCTTCATGGGTAAGCTAATGCTTTTTAAATACTTTAATATATATTTAAAATGATTTTTTAATATTTTTAAATGTTAAACTGAGCACATACAATTTTTAAAGTCCCCAAATTTTATTTTTTAAAAAGAGAGATATGGTGATTTCAATAAACATTATTGTTAGGAACAAAGAAATGAGGGACAGAGACTGTAACATAATAAATGTTGCCTGAAATTACATATTGGCTTAGTTATGGTAAGTTTTATATAATTTCAAGTAAATTCATATTTATGAATTTATGAAGGCAGTCCTGTGAGGGAAGATCAGAGCAATACAGGCCTATCTAAAGAAGATAGAAAAATCTCAAATAAACAGCCTAACCCTGTATCTGAAAGAACTAGAAGAACAACAACAAAGCCCAGAGCCAGCAGAAGAAAGGAAATAATCACAATCAGAGTAGAATTAAGTGACACGGAGACTAAAAGCACAATTCAAAAGATCAATGAATCCAGGAGCTGGAATTCTTGAATTCCAGGAGCTGGATCTTAGAAAGATAAACAAAATTGACAAACTTTTAACTAGACTCCTTAAGAATAAAAGAGGAACACACCAAGGCACATCATAAGTCCATTATCCATGATTAAAGATAAGGAGAGAATTCTAGAAGCAGCAAGGGATAAAGGCAGAGTCACCTACAAAGGAGTTCCCATCAGACTGTCAGCTGATTTCTCAAAAGAGACCTTACAGGCAAGAAGGGGCTGGAAAGAAGTATCCAAGTCATGAAAGGCAAAGACCTACATCCAAGATTGCTCTATGCAGCAAAATTTTCACTTAGAATGGAAGGGAAGATAAAGTGCTTCTCAGATAAGGTTGAGTTAAAGGAGTTCATCATCACCAAGCCCTTATTATACGAAATGTTAAAGGGACTTATCTAAGAAAAAGAAGATAAAAAATATGACAGTAAAAAGACAGCAAACTCACAAATATTAACCACCACACCTAAAACAAAAGCAAACTAAGCAAACAGCTAGAACAGGAGCAGAAACACAGAAATGGAGGATCACATGGAGAGTTGGCAACAGGGGAGTGGGAGGAGGAGGGGGGAAATGGTACAGAGAATAAGTAGCATAGATGGTGGGTAGAAAATAGACAGGGGGAGGGCAAGAATAGTGTGGGAAAAGTAGAAGCTAAAGAACTTATGACCCATGGACATGAACTAAAGGGAATGTGTGTGCAAGGGTTTGTGCAGGGTGGAGGGGAATGATGGGGGAAAAATGGGACAACTGTAATAGCATAATCAATAAAATAAATAAATAAAATGCAAAAAAATTAAAAGAGATAGGACTCAAATAGATAAAATTAGAATGAGAGAGGAAAAGTAACAACTGATACCACAGAAATACAAAGGATTGTAAGAAATTACTATGAACAATTATATTATAGGAAATTGGACAACCTGGGTGAAATGGAGAAATTTCTTGAAACTACAATCTTCCAAAACCAAATCAAGAAGAAACAGAAAGCCTAAATAGACATAACAACTAATGAAATCAAAGCAGTAACCAAAACACTCCCCTCACACAAAAGCCCTGGATGGATGGCTTCACTGACAAATTTTACCAAACATTCTAAGAAAAACTAACCCCTATCCTTCTCAAACTATTCCAAAAAATCCAAGAAGAGGGAAGACTCTCAAACTCTTTTTATAAGGCCAGTATTATCCTAATTCCAAAACCAGGTAAAGACACAACAAAAAATGAAAACTACAGGCCAATATCTCTGATGAATGTAGGTGCTAAAATCCTCATGAAAATATTGGCAATCCAGGTCCAGAAATACAGTAAAAAGATCATATACCATGATCAAGTGGGATTTATCCCAGGGATACAAGAATGGTACAATATTCACAAATAAATAAATGTAACACACCACATAAACAAAATGAAGGACAAAAACCACATGATCACATCAATTGATGTTGAAAAAGCATTTGATAAAATCCAGCACCCATTTATGATAAGAACACTCAGCAAAGTGGGAACAGAGACAGCATACCTCAACATAATAAAAGCCATATACAAGGAACCTACTGCCAACATCATACTCCATGGGCAAAAACTAAACGTCTTTTCCTTGAGATCAGGAACAAGAGAAGGGTGTCTGCTTTCATCACTCTTATTCTACATAGTACTGGAAGTTGTAGCAATAGTGATCAGATAAGAAAAGGAAATAAAAGGCATCCAAATTGGAAAGGAAGAAGTAAAACTGTTTGCAGATGGCATCATAGTGTACATAGAAAACCCTAGTCTCCACCAAAAAACTACTTGACCTAGTAAGTGAATTTGCAAAATAGCAGGATACAAAGTCAATATTTAGAAATCAATAGCATTTTTGTACACCAACAATGGGCTATCAGAAAGATAACTAGAAACTAGAAAAAACTAGAAAAAAAATACCATTTACTGTAACAACATGAAAAAATAAATTACCTAAGATAAATTTAACCAAGGAGGTAAAAGACATGTACTCAGAAAACTAAAACTATAGAACACTGAAAATAAATTTAGGAAGATACAAATAAATGGAAGCATATATCATGTCCATCTATTGGAAGAATTAACATCAATTAAAGTGTCCCTACTACCAAAAGCAATCTATAGATTCAACTTAATTCACACTAAAATACCAATGGCATATTTCACTGATCTAGAACAAATATTCCAAAATTTTATATGGAACAAAAGAAGACCCTGAATAGCCTCAACAATCTTGAGAAGGAAGAACAAAGTTCTTGGGATCACAATACCTGATATAAAACTATATATATGACAAGGACACTGTTATCAAAACAGTCTGGTGCTGGCATAAGAACAGACACATAGATCAATGGAACAGAGAGCCCAGAAATAAGCCCAAGTCTCTACAGTCAATTAATATTTTACTAAGTGAGCATGAACATACAGTAGAGTAAAACTAGCCTCTTCAGTAAACAGTGTTGGAAAAGTTGGACTGGTACATGTGAAAAAATGAAACTCTACCAGCAAATTACACCATACACCAAAATAATCTCAAAGTGGATAAGACTTAAATATAAGTCATGATACCATAAAAATCCTAGTGGAAAACATTGGCAGTAAAATTTCAGGTATCCCACATAGCAATATTTTGCTGATATATCTCCTAGGGCAAAAGAAATAAAGAAAAAATAAACAAATAGGACTACATCAAATTAAAAAGCTCCTGCATGGCTAAAGAAACCATCATCAAAATGAAAAGGGAACCAACTGTATGGGAGAACATATTTGCCAGTAATATATCAGACAAGAGTTGATCTCCAAAATATATAAAGAACTTATAAGACTCAACACCAGGAAGATAATCAATACGATTAAAAAATGGGGAAAGGACCCGAATAATGGGGAAACGACTTCTGCAAGGAGGACATACAGATGACCCACAGACATATGAAAAAATGCTCAATATCACTAGCCATCAGAGAGATGCAAATTAAAACCACAATGAGATATCACCTCACACCTGTCAGAATGGCTATCATTAATAAATCAACAAACAACAAGAGTCAGTGAGGATATGGAGAAAAGGGAACCCTAGGGCCCTGATGGTGGGAATGCAGACTGGTGCAGCCACTGTGGAAAGCAGTATGAAATTTCTTCAAACAATTAAAAATGGAGCTGCCTTTTGACCTAGAGTTTCCACTTCTGAGAATATACCCTAAGAATGCTTAAACATCAATCCAAATGAACTCATGCACCTCTGTGTTCATAGCAGTGCTAATTACATAACCAAGTGATGGAAACAGCCTAAGTGTCCATCAGTAAAAGACTGGATCAAAAATCTGTGGTACATTTACATAATGGAATATTGTGCAGCAGAAAGAAAGAATTCCTCCCTTTTGTGACAGCATGATGGAACTGGAGAATATTATGCTAAGTGAAATAAGCCAGTTTGTGAAAGGCAAATACCTTGTGATCTCACTGATTAGAGGAATATAATGAACAAAATAAACAAGGAAAATAGAAAGAGAGGTATAGAAACATGGAACAGACTGACTATAGTCAGAGGGGAGTGGGGAAGGGGATAATGGTGGAAAGAAGGGAAAGGATTAGGCAAGGAACATGTACAATTGACCCATGGACATGGACAATGGAGGGGTGATTGACTATGGGAGTGAGTGTGGGTGGGCAAAGGGGGGAAAATTGGGACAACTGTAATAGAATGACAAAAAAGTTTCTTAGTAGCAAAAGGTGTAAATTTCTCCACCCAGTTATTGTTTCACAGCAGAAATTCTCTCCTTTCCTTTATCTTCTTTCCTCTCCCTTCCTTACATACATATTTGTTGAGTACTATGTGGTGGCACCTTATTAGGTGTGGAGAATATGAAACAAATAAATAGCTTCTGTTTCCAAGTAGTTTGAAGTTAATAATATAAATATTATGGAAAATTTAACTTTATTTGAAGAATTTAAACTCAAAGAGATTAAAAGGAGAAAAAGTCTTTAGGGGCACACACATTCAACTTTTATTATTAGGAATCTGAGAAGCAAATACTGCTGTATTCTATGTCTAATGTATTTAAGACTGACTTTATAATCTGTTTGCTCAACTAGAATGCTGTCAAGTTGCTGGAATAAAAGAGGTAGGCTTGTTTCTTCCTGAATTATAGAGACAGGGATTGGAAGACCACAGGGGACAAATCTTTGAAACTGTCCCCGATGTGACATGAACCACTCTCCTTTATCTTTGAAGTAAAAACACAGCTAAAGGTATATAAAAAAGAGAAATAATAAAAAAAATTTTATAGTTGCTCTATATCACATAATCCAATAATTTTCGCAAGATATTTGAAGAATTTCTTTATCTTGTGGACTTTTATCTAGTCAAAGTCAAAAGAGTTCAGCAACATGACAATGAAATGAACAGCTCAAAAATACTCTTAGGTGACCAGTTTGCAATCAAAGCATGATAAATCCCTGCAATTATTCTCTCTTGCTTTCTTTGTTATTTTCTGTCTTACTCTGTTTAAAGGATTCTCTCACTCAACACAGCATCCTTTCAGTAGCTCATTTCTGTGAAATCAACTGCTGATACTAATTGCAGAGCCTTAGGACATAAGTAATGAGGGCAGACCTGAGGGATAACATCTGTGTGTTAAGTTTTATAGAGACCATGATTGCCATCAGCTGTTGCTTCTTATTCTTCTGCTTCTGCTGCTTCTTCTGCTTCTGCTTCTTTTTAAGATTTTATTTCTAGAAAGAGGGTAAGGGAAGGAGAAAGAGTGGGGGAGAAACATTGATGTGTGGTTGCATCTTGTGCACCCCCAACCCAGTACCTGGCCCACAACCCAGTCATGTCCCCTGATTGGGAATCAAACAGGCAAGCATTGGGTTTGCTGGCCAGCACTCAATCCACTGAGCCACACCACCCAGGGCCCATCAGCTTCTAATTCTCTCTGCAGCAGCTGCACTCATTTTGTTGCCAGTGGGAATGGGGTCTTTCCATGGAGTCACAAGCATTTCTGGGAACCCATGCATAAGAAGATAAGGTATAGTGGTAAGATTTATTGGGGGTAGAAATACAAGATTGCCCCCAAGTTCCCCGTGTCTCATCTCTGTCAGTCCCAGTGTGGAAGTCCAACTTCGTCTTCACCAGACCCAGAAGGAGGGCCAAGGTCCAGAAATTCTGTGTCATCAGTTCAGTCCATGCCTAAGTTCAGTTTAGTCTAGTTCAGTCTCTGTCCGCATCCCACATGCATAGTCTCTGTTCCTGGCTCTGCTCCAGCAGGCTTCATGTGGCTATTCCCAGGCTCCTGCTTGGAGCTCTGCTTGGGCTGGTGCTGATGCTAGTCCTGCATGACTGCTAAGAAGACAGAGTGAGAAACAAATGCATGTTACCAAGAAAGAACTTTGCTAAGCTTTGATTATATTATCTTGCTCTTTCAAACTGACAATCTCTTTCCCAATCCTCTGCAGGCTGTGCTAGTGCCAACCTGGTCTTTTTCCCAGGTTAGACACCTCCCTTTAGGTCATCGTTTTGGCTCCTACAGCACATGCCTCAGCAGAATGACCACCTCCTGCACTATCTTATCTTGTGCTGTGCACATGTCCGGCAGGGAAGTATCTCCTGCTGTTTCCATTCCTCCCTGGGTAATCCTGGCTAATGACCAGTAACAATTCATCCTGCCGGCTTCAGTGATTAGGTCCTGAGGATGGAGGATGTGGTGGTGTCCTGGGGAGACTTAGACTATTGTGCATTCCTGGTGAATCAGGCTTGTTGTCCAATACAACTCTCTTCCATTTATTAGTGTTTAGCTACCTAAATTAACAGTCTTTTGCAAACATATCTGAAATGCAATGAAAATGCTAACAAATTTGCCAATACATAACCTTTTCATTCTAGTATCATTAACAATCAGGATTAGAGTGAGTCATTTCCTTTTATTAACCATATGCAATATGTGGTCATTACTGACCCTTTAATTATAACTGGTAGATGCCACAGAATTTCAAAGCACTCTGCAACTTCCCTATTATTTGCAAACCAAATATTTTATTTCAAGGATGCCAATATTACTGCTCCAATATTTAAGCATATTTCTTTATTTGCTAAATACTACATCCTTCTACTCATGTATCCACACCTCTTCTATCCCCCCAAAATAGTCAATTTTAATTAATAATAAATAATGTAAAATGTGCACACTAAAAATTAATATCTAGATGTCAAAGATCACTTCAAGTGTAGATAAAATGGATATGCCTAACTGAAAATTATTATTTGTTATTTACTTGGGTTAAGGTAATAATAGTAGTTATCACTATAGCTAATACTTACTTTGTACTTACCATGTGATAGCCATTAGGTCGCTTTACATGGAATTTTTCATTAACTCACACAATCTTTGTAATATCTCCATTTCATAGATGATGTTAAGTAATTTGCTCTAATTTTCACAGTTAGAAAGTGACATAACTAGAATTTGAGACTTTGTCTTTCTGAGTGACTCCAGAACCAGTTGTTCTCCCTCCTACACACGTGTTTAATCACTGCAGTTTAATTTGCCCTTTGTTTACTGTGTTATCCAAGTGCCCCTGAAGAAAAATGTGTTTATTTAGTTTTTAATTATTTAATCAAAACTTGATTTATTTGAGATTTTAGAGTCATATTTTTCAGGATAATGATTTTGTTTATCATTTCAAGGAAGCCATCTAACTTATGTGTAAGAGTTTGTTGATAACATTTCAGGTGAAGATTTCATGACTGGTATAATTAAAATTCAGAAGTAGTCATAGGATATATAAAAACACTCAAAAACTCAAAAATAGGAAAACAAACCATCCAATTCAAAAGTGGGCAAAAGATATGAATAGACATTTCACCAAAGAAGATATAAGGATGACAAATAAGCACATGAAAAGATGCTCAACATAATTTGTCATGGAGGAAATGAAAATAAAATCAAAGTGATATACCATTATACATGTATTAGAATATTTAGGACAAAACAAGACAAAAAACCAACAATAAACTGATATTATCAATTTTTGGTGAGGATGGAAACAGAACTCTCTTTTATTGCTAATGGGAATGAAAAATTGTGCAACTACTTTGGAAAACAACTGGGTAGTTTTTTTTATATAGTGTTAAATGTATTTGTGCCATATGATCATATGATCCGAAAATCTCACTCCTAGGTGTTTACCCAAGAGAAACAAAAGTTCATGTGTATGTGAACTATATAGTGGACATTCATAGCAGCTTTATTCATAATTGCCCCAAAGGGGGACAATCAATGCCCTTTACCTTGTGAGTGGATAAACCAAATCTAGTATGTTCATATAATAAAATAATACTTAGCAATAAAAAGGAATAAAATATTGATACAAATCAATGACATGGTTAAATCGGAAATGTATTTGCTAAATGAAAAAAGACACAAAAGGCTGTTATATGATATTATTCTCTCTCTCGATGTTTTATATGTATGTATAAAAGCAAAACTATAAGCACCAAGAAGAAATCAATAGATCGTAGATTCCAAGGAGTGGAAGGGTGTGAGGGGTTGATCACAAAGGGGTCACATGCAAACATTTTCTTTGGCTGATGGTGTGTTCTGTATCTGGACTGTGGTGGCTGTTACAAACAAGACTATGCATTTATCTAAACTCATAGACTTCTACACCGATAAAGAACAAATTTATTGTATGTACACCAAAACATAATGGCAGAATACTTCAAAGGAATAAAAAATAGAGAAGTGAATAGAAAGTAACCTTGGTACATACCAGGCTTTGAGAAGGCATGGTGTGGCCTTGTGTGTGTGTGGGGGGGGAATACCCCGAGAGCACAGACCAGGCATCCCTGATCTTTCTGCCTCAGGCTGTGAGCGATGCATCCATCTGCTCACATTCTACTAGTGAGAAGTGTTCTTATGATGGCCTCTAGCTGCAAGGAGCAAGAAATGAAATTTAGCTGTGGTTGTAAGAAAATGAAATAATTGAATGAATATATAGCATCGTCTCTGCCACATATTTTTAAAAATTCATGGATCTTTTAATTTGTGTTAACATAAATAAATAAATTTAATTTGAAAAATGAGGTAAATGGAATGTTTGATTTTTTTAAATTTACAGCCACAATTTCTGAGCATAGTCCCAGAACTAGAATTTAGCCACAAAATTTCAGATGCATTTGTTTTAGAGCAGTGCCTTTCCTCCGTGGATAATTTAGAAGGAACTGAGTTGTGGACTTGCTTAGCAAGGAATAAATGAGTTCTAATTAACTATTGACAGTGTCTCTGAGATACTTGAATAAAAATTATGTATATATGTAAATATGCATTTGTATATATACATATATAATAAATCCTAAAATCAGTGTGCTATATAAAAGAAATATAAATATATAGTTTCAGTGAAGCCATAGGATTTTCCATTTGTATTTATTCAATTTAATATTTTATCTATTCATGCTTTAATTAATTTATAAACTCAGCAAATAACTATTGAGTCCCTAAAAATAGGCGAGGCACCCTGAAAGGACCTAAGGATAAACATAAAAATGAATGTTTCCTATCCTTAAAGAAGTTGTAATTTTGTTGGGGAAAGTTGTTGTTCACTACTTAAAAACAAAAAGAAAACTATAAGAACTTTTTTAAGTAGTGAACAACAACTTTTTGTTGGGAAAAGTTGTTGCTCACTACTTAAAAACAAAACCAAACTATAGAATCAAACAAAATATTCTGAAGTGGAAGGACATGTATTCAAAGTGCCAGCAGGCTTAAAGCTGGGGGTGCTGCCAACTTGAGAAAGGGTGAAATCAGATTGAGGGATGGACCTACATCTGTTTAAGATTAATATACACTTTCTAAAAAGAATTTGGAACAGTGTCACTGAATTTATCTACAACTGAGTAGGGTGATATGTCCTCATAATATGTTTAAGTAAAATAAATATATTTTAAATAAAATAATGCATTTTGAGAATAAATGGATTGCCTTTTCTGCTTAGGGCCTATGTTCCTAAATTGGGTTTAGGCATATATGTGGATGACATAATCTATTTGGGTTATTTATTTTAAAACATATTCTATTTGAAAAAATCTTTGAGGTAAAGCATGGATATGCTCTCATTAATAATCAAGCAATATGACAGCAGTTTTGTAAAATCTCATATTTTTCAAAGCCTGTATTTCTTCAGAGAATATGAACCATGAGCATGGCCATGTCCTTTTTTAATTTCAATAGCTTCAGAGAACTTTTCCTTAAGAAGTTCAACTTTTAAAAATTGTGTTAGTAATAGAATTTACTGAGGACAAAAAGTTGCATTAAATTATATTGTCATTAATTGAAAAATACTATTTCTCCTCCCTATATTATATATAATCTCTCTTAGAATTAATGAATTTCCTTATTTCATCATATTTTATTAATATTATCGAAATTCTTATAGGTTAGTTAGGCTTATCTGGGCCAGGCTATGGGTCACATGGGACAGGGCAAGTTGAGGAGATGTTGGCTCTGGGAAATGGCATAGACATGAGGGGTATGACAGATATTGATAGTTTAAACAACACTCTAGGTGAAGGGCATTTGTTAATGTGTGTTCTGATGACAAATGAAAAGTGAGGTGGCAAAATGTGGTATCAAGTTGAACTGGACAGGCAAGTAAGATACAGAGACTGAGGAATAATAGCAGTTAGTATTAGAGGCTTAAGCTTGACAGAGAAAAAACATTTTCCATGCTAAGAATAGTTATTTAAGTTAATGTGTGTGAGTGTGTGTGTTTGAATGTGTTGCATGTATGTGAACTTATTTTCTGACTTTATCAGAAAAGGATATAAATCAATTGTAATAACACACATACAAGGACCTCTGTCTCTGGTCAAGATGGCTTAAGAGGGACTGAGCAGGTGGCCTGAAACAAGTACAAGATAGAACGAGATACTGTAACTAAAAGCTGGTTCTTAGAGAAGACTAATAATACTAATAAACATCAAAAAGGAATTCCTATAGATGCAGATAAGCTAACACAGAGATCCTAATTCTAAAGAATGTTTTTAATTTTCAGTCTTATAGTGATAACATCTATTTTCCTGTTAGCTTTGCACACAGTTGTTTGGGATACAGTGCAGGTGGAGGCCCAACCCATAGGTTATTTTGCCCATTTTTAACATTCCAAAGGTTTGAGGAATAATATGTGCAAGGGATTCCTCTGGGATGGTGGCACCAATTCCATTTTGAAGTGGTTCCATTTATGTTATTTTTTAGTAATATTCATTGCCTCATATAGCTATAATTTTTCCCTTATGGTGAGAACTTTAAGATTTACTCTTTTAGTAACTTTTGAATATGCAATACTGTTAACTGTAGTTATCAAGTGGTACATTACACCCCAGAACTTACTTGCCTTATAACTGGAAGTTTGTACATTCTGACCATCTTCGCCCAGTTTCCCCATCCCCCACACCCAAACTGGCAACCACAAGTATGACTCTGTTTCTGTAAGATTGGTTATTTTAGATTCCACACAAAAGTGAGATCATACAGTATTTTTTAAAAGATTTTATTTCTGTACTCTTAGAGAGAGAATAAGGGAGGGAGAAAGAGAGAGAGTGCAAAACATCAGTTGGCTGCCCTTAGCACATGCTCCAACCAGGGACCTGGCCTGCAACCTAGGTGCATGCCCTGACCATGAACCAAACCAGCAACCCTTCACTTTTTAGGAAGATACCCAATGAGCTGAGCCACATCACTCAAGGCAGATCATACAGTAGTTGTCTTTCTCTGTCTGATTTACTTCACTTAGCATAATTCTCTCAATGTCCATCTATATTGTTGCAAATGGCAGGGTTTCCTTTTTATGGCTGAATAACATTCCTTTGTTTATATATACACCACCTTTTTAAATCCATTCATCCATTTATAGACACATAGGTCATTAAGGCAGCTTTTGACAAATCCATCGTTGGACTTAATATACTCAGTAAAGAGTCACAGGAAGACTGCACTCTAACAATACAGTTACTGAAAGGCAGCTCCATCTCCATTTTGAAATGGCTCCATTTATGGGTTTGGTTTTTTTTACAATATTAATCATTTCACATTTCACAAAGTTATAGTTTTTTCCTTTTGATGAGAATTTTTAAGATTTATTCTTTTAGCAACTTTTATATATACAATATTACTAACTATAGTCATCATGTTGTACATTACACTCCTGGAACTCATAACATTTAGAGATTTATCTGTTCTCATTTTTTACCTGTCAACTTAATTTGTTTCTTCATTTATTTAGCTTTTGTTTTAACAAGATATTTTATCTTGATTTAATAAGGTTTCATTTTTAATATTTCATTTTCATATAAATTTATTATATATAATGAATTAATAAATATATAAATATATGCATATATTAATAAATGATGTATATAAAATATAAGATATATGCACATGAATGTGTAATGAAGGCATGAAATAATAAATTAAAATATGATATATATACAGATGGATATATAATGAGTGTGTGTATATATAAAATGTGATATACACACTTTATGTGTGTGTATATATACGTGTGTGCATATGTACACACACATGTGTATATACACATAAAAATAAACACACATAAAATATATACACATAAAATGAGATATATACATATACATATGTATGTATGCATATATACATACACGAAATGTGATATATACACATATACATGTATACACACACACACACATACACACATATCACATTTTCATTACTTGGAAGTGCATCGTTAGTCCTTTAGGTTGCTTCCATGTCTTGGGTATTGTAAGTAATCCTGCAATGAATATCTTTTTGAGTTATCATTTTTGTTTCTTTCAGATAAATACCTAGAAGTGGAATTTATGAATCATATGAAAACTCTATTTGTAATTTCTTGAAGGATGTACATATTTTTTAAAATAGTGGCTGTACCAGTGTACTTATTTGGATAATTTTTATTTATTTTTCTTGCCTAACTGCTGTGGCTAAGACTTCTATACTCTGCTGAAGAAGAGTGATGAGAGTGGGCATTCATATCTTATTCCTGACCTTAGGGGCAAAGCTTTCAGCTTTTCACCATTGAGTATGATGTTAGTTATAGGCTTGTCAAATATATTCTTTTTATGTTGAGGCACATTTTCTCTACAACCACTTTGTTCACAGTTGTTTCCATCTTGAGTTGGCCAAAAAAGGTATGTGGAATTTTTGTGCATACTATGTTTGCTACATTGTTGCTTTAAAATGTCCTGTATTAACATTTCTTCTATGTCAAAGCAAAGAAAACCACCTATATTATGGGTGTGTCCTGGTGTAGGACAGCAGAGATAATTGGTTTTTATCACAGATGTGGTTGTTGTGGGTACTTTAATATTTAAGGACTTATAAGACTGAGGCAAAAATAGATATCATATAGGTATTACAGTTGGAATCATGTGTACCTGTGGAATACACAATCTTAATGTGCAGTCCTTTGACCATAGCGGCAGAAGTGTTCCTTTAAACAAAGTTGTGACCCAATTTAGTCTAGAGAAGGGCAAAAATTATTCACATCCCATTATTTTAAAAAATTTTTTGCAATGCTCATTTTATTTACATAAATATTTTAAGCAACTTAAGCACCAATGTACAACTAAAGATGCAGTCAAATTGAATTGCTTGATACCCATTACTTCATATATACCAAGCCGAAAAGTAAAACAATAAAAACATGTTTAACTTTTTTTTAAGCTTTTTTAGCTCTTGTTATTAAAAAAAAAAAAAAAAAAAAAACCAAAAACCTTATCTAACTTGCATGTGGTGTAAAAACAGGTAACAGGGAAGTAAGTTGAAATTGTGGTAAGTTTTGTTTAATGTTTTATGAAATTTTCATGAACTTCCAAGTATAATTGTTAAAAACACGTGTACTGAGTTGATGTAGGTAGAATAAATGTTTTATGAAAGAAAAAATAGAAACATAAACTCTTTTTTTTTACTTCATTCTTCAGTTTAATTTTAATGCTAAGAAATACATTTTATGTTCTCTGGTATCAATATTTAACTTAGAAAATACTTTCATCAAGTTTTTCTCTAGCTTTTAGGATGTGCTTTTAAAATGTGACTGATTTTAATATATGATTTTTACCATTCTTTGCCTTTGATGTTTTTGTTGATTTATAATTATCAGAATTTTAGTTATTTATTTTAACTAAAAATAACTTTAGTACTGCTTATATATGGTCCAAACGTTGTATTCACTGATGAAGAGATGAACATGTCAATATACTAAAATATCTGTGAGAAATAAATCCTGGAATATTAAACCAGTGAAATGTTAAGAGTTTTAAAGGACACACATGCCAGTTCTGAGAAACTAGAATGTTGGCAGGAGGAGCAGCAGCTGGAAAGGGCTGGGAGTCCAGTGGGTCACTCATCACATCAGAGGACTTGTATTAATCTGGAGTCAGAGTAGAACATAAAGAATACTGTCCTATGAGTTAGAAAACAGAGGTAATTGAGATTGAAGAGTGACTCATTTGGGGCAATAGGGATAGCATAATTATATTTTCAATGATACTTTTCTGAACCATGTTTTAAATATTTAAATACTTGACTAATTAGCAGCCTTGGCTTTTTATTTTATAAGATATTCAAGGAAGATCTCTGAGTTGTATTTGAAGATTTTGATCTACTTTAAGAGTAAATTCATACCTTATTTTACATTTTAATTTATTGATGAATTATTAATAAAGATCACAGTGTTTTCATAAATCAAAGAATAGCTGCACCTCAGATTGATATTGGACCTTATAGTAGAAATAACTTTATAATAAAATACAGCTATATATGTAAGGAACTGAATACAAAAATGGACAATGTCCAGATCATAAATAAAAATAGAATTTGACCCACAACCTCTGTGGCAACCAGTCATGAAAGCCAAACTACAACATCTATTAGCAGTCAGCTCTAAATGGCAAAGCTTGATCAATAACTGCTAGCTTCCCTAATCGTTGGTCAATTTTTAAATTAGGACCAAGTGGGGGAAACCAAATATGCTTCCCTAACTAATCTCATAGGGAGCTCCACCTTTGCTTAGCCTGTCTCCAGCTTCCTTATGCCAGTAGCTTTCAACTGGGGAATGAATGCCCCAGCCTTCCCTGGATCCCACTGCAAAGCTTTTGTGCTCCTCTGATTGCCTTTGAATTTCTGCCACATGTAAGTGATGGTGGTTGATTCCCTAATACAGCAAGGTCTGAATAAATAGCCTTTGCTTGTTCTCATTTAAGTAATTTCATTTATTTCCACATCTCGAAATAGAAATGTATGGGATATTAAAAATTAATATTGAATGTCAGGACATCCAATTAATATTAGTGTCAGGACACTATCATTTAAGATTTTTAAATAACAATTCCAAGGTATAAATAACTCTATATGAAAAAATTTTATGAGAGTAAAAAATTCCTGAATCAGACAATTCTAATAAAGAAGCAGTCATTTTTTAATTTGGACACTAGCTTGCCAACCACTTCTTGATTTTGAAATATAGACTTTCCCAATCATGCTTTTAAAAGTCACCACAGTCATCTGAAAGTTATTTTAATATATAATTTATAGTGTTTTCTTGAGTCATTAACCCAGGATAATACCTGATCATTTAAAGTTTTATACAGAAAATAATTTTGACTTCCAGTTAGTTGCTGAGAAATATCCAATATTTAGATAAGAAATTCAATTATCTTTTCACAGAAGTCAAGATGATTAGAGTTCAGAGAGCCATAGGTACTATGCTGTTTCATTTTAACGTATAGCTGAACCAATTCTGTTTTTAAGTGCATATTTTATTTCAAAAAATTAGATCTGCATTAAGAAATTGGATACTATATATTTATTGTTTTAAAACTAATTATTTTGCTAATTAATACATTAAGCATGTTCTGTTAAATAATAAAAACCCTTAACTTAAAAAAAAATCAACCTAGAATATTCTCCTGATTTGTGTAATGTTCAAACAAATTATAATAGACAATACCATAAGAACTTTTCAAGGAGCTTTAAAAGAAAAAAACAAAAATAAGAAAACACTTGTTAATGTATATCATCTCAATCAGGAAATTCAAGGATTCACTACTGGTTCTTAACCATTTCTAGCCTTCATAATCGTAATAATGATAATAAATGCAAATGCACCCAGTGTTTATTAACAATGCCAATTATTGTTCTAAGCACATTAACGGTATGCACTGATATAATCCTTACACTGGTTTTAGGAAGTAAATTTAATAATTTATTTCTTAATACTTCCTTTAATTTCATTTTTGTGATCTAGCCAAATGGTTCTTACATTTTACATTTGAATATAATTTAAAATTAAAAAGAATGGAAAACAGTCACAGAGTTTTTCACCAAGTAAGGCAATAAGAAACAATCCACCACCATCAACACAACTAATGTCAATCTACTGTCATCACCTTCACATTAAACGAGACTTTAGACCAGATGTTAACATCGAAACAGTGAGTTCAAACTCATAGTAAAGGGCACGTGTTTACTGAAAAAATTAGCTTTATGAAAAGCTTATTTTATTTCTAATTATTTCAGATTTTAACATGGCTAATAAAAGCTTTATTGATGACCAAAGCCAGTCTCTAATTTTACACTGAGGAATAAATTAGAAATTTTAACGTGTCTGACTAGTTGATGCAAAACAGCTAATCATTTTGTCAATATTATTGAACATAAAGAACAATCAAAATCGCTAGTTTTGCATGGGTAAATTAATTGGATGCTTGAATTCTTTATAAGTTTCTTTGGCTTAGCGACTGAAAACAGTGAATAATGTATAAGTAGTAATAGAAGAAAAAAAAGCAAGACAGCCACAAATACAAAAAATGGATCCACAGCCATGTGCATTTGCCTGTAAAATTGTCAAATAAATGTTTCACATACTAAACAGTAAGTTTATTTTTCTCACATTTTTACTTCAATCGTTTGCCCAAAAGAATAATCAATATATCTCTATTATACACCAAAGAGCTCAAAAGTAATATGGTTTCTTATATCTTTGAGTTTTTGCTTGCTTCTCCAAAGTCCTCTTCTTTGACGTTGGTATCACTATACCCTTGGTAATATTAAGCATCACACTTGAAGCTGGAAGGATTTGGTATCCATTTGTAGAACATGCAAAGCATAACTCATTTTTTTTCTTGTAGGGGTTTAACTTTCAAGCTATGTTAAATTGTTATTTAGATGACACTTACTGATTTTTTAGATAATTATCTCCTCAGCTCCTTGGACAGTCTATAATAGGGATATATTGATTATTGTTGTGGATGAGTGACTGACATAAAAAGGTTCCAGATTATCTATTCAGTAATCAGGAAACACCTAACAAAATGAATTAATGTCAAAATGTCCATTACTGGTTGAAAGAAAAGTTGCATGATAATTCAACTCTGCGTAGGGATAAATGATCACTGTGAATAATCTAAATGCTAGATTAATGTTATTTTTATTTTTTAAGACATTGAGTTGTGGTAATTGGTTACAACAACTAACACACTTATGCAGAGACTAAATTGTTGAAGAGAATAAAACTAAAACTGATCAGTAGTTCAACAGGAGTTAAGTAGCAGATTAGCTCTAAATTTTGAGTCCCACTTTTATTTCTTATCCACATTTGCATTCTTAAATGAAATTAATTGAATTTGTAACAGATCTTGATTTCATCTCACATTCCACCAGCACTGAATATAGAGGAATGATATAATTGAATATAGTGAAGTCAAAATTTATAAGCAAAAAACTGATTAAAAATGAAAATTAACTTGGAATCTAACCATCTTAAATATCTAGGGAAAATACTTCCTGAAACATAAATATTTAGGGGGAAAGTCATTTGGGAGACCTATGAGTGCTTAAGTAGAACATGAAAGGTATTAACTAAGTGATTTTAATTGCTGTGAAATTAAATAGCTAACAGCAGAACAAAAATCTTTATGCACAGTCTTCCAGATTTCAGTCAATTATTGTTTGTTTAATTGTTAGCAATTTCATCATCTATGCAATCATTATTTAAAATCAAGTGAAAATAAGCCTTGGCTGGTGTGGTGCAGTGGATTGAGCACTGGCCTTTGAACCAAAGGGTTGTTGGTTGGATTCCCCATCAGGGCACATGCCTGGGTTGCAGGCCAGGTGCCCAGTAGGAGACGCCTGAGAGGCAATCACACATTGATGTTTCTCTTGCTCTTTTTCTCCCTCCCTTCCCTTCTCTCAAAAAAAAAAATCTTTTAAAAAATAAATAAAATAAAGTAAAAATATTTTCATCATGTTTTAGGGAGGTTTTATTTTGCCCCAAATTAGGCTGACTCATAGATAAATTCTCCAAATTGATGTATTTAAACTTACCAAATGTTGGGAACCGCCCTGCCTGGTTTCAGAAGCTGTAACCCCACCATGGCTAAGGCTGAGTAAGTGACCTTCAGACACTAAGCCACTAAGGAGACAAGGCTTATCTCCCTGGCAGGGGCACCGCTTCTGCTCCTTTTACTTCATCCATAACTGACCCCCAGTGCTTGATTGGTTAGCCGATGATGGGTAAGATTCCCCAAGGGGGGAATGACCTAAGGCATGATCATGTGGAGGCCCCAAGGAAGGACTTGGGAGGCTATAGCAAAAGGGGGTGATGGACCCTCAGCTTTGACATAGCCTGAGTCCTCATTCTGTCTGCAAGAAGCCTCATAATCTCTTGGCTGCCCTACTTCCCCTGCCTGATTTAAGCCTGAGACAATACCTTAAGCCTGAAACAATGATGGTGGTGGCTACCACCCTGTGCTGGAAAAGGCAGTTCCCTAGGGCAATCAGCCCTAAGAAAGAATATGTAAAATCCTGTGAAACCTGCTTTGTTTAGAATGCTCTCAATTAAATAAGGGTCTAAGCAAGAAGTGAGTTTGTTCCTGAAAGTTTTATGGCCCTTTAGCTATCTGACCCTGACTCAGAATAGGCTCTCAGAGTTCTTTGAATGTTATCTATTGTTTGATCCTTATTGCTCGATAATGATTAATGAGCCTGAATTCCTGTGCAAATGGAACCCAATAAAAGCCCATTGAGGAAAAGGCTCTTGGCCCTTCTCCTTTGAGATCATCCACCTTTCCTCCCCAAGCAGATCATGTCTTGGTAGACTTATTCTCATCTGTGGCAGTCAGGAGGGCCCTGCAGGCAGAGGCCCCCCACAACCAAACATCTATTTAATAGAGCAACTGACATAATTTAGGTCAGGTAGTTAATCCTCTTAAATGTATTTCAGGAAAGGATTAAGTGTCTTATTTTTAAATTTATACTCAAGTTATACAGAATTTGGATGGTTACTGTCATTGCCAACTATTATCATAATAAATGTATGCACCTAGATGCCAGAATTTTAAATCCTTCATAGACCTCACAGATGATAGAGTTCTCATTAAACAAACAAAATGTGGCGCCAAGCCAAGGGAATGAAGAGACTTGAAATCTCACTTTGGATAAATGTCTAATAAATCATTGTTGACTAATTAATTCAACTCTTTTATTTCTATTCTAAGCTTCCTACTCGATATTAGAATATATAACAAATAGTGTTTCAAGAATATATTTTGAAAGATGCTATGTCAAAGTGAAGGTTATCTCCTGATGAGATTTTTAATTAATTAGAGAAAAGTTCAGTAGAGGTTTAATATGAAAAAACTTCACTGTGAATAGGTTTGGCAATGCTACAATATGTTCTAATGTGCTACTGAACAAAATAAGTTTTAAGGCAACATGGAAATATGTTTTAATAACTAAAATTTCTCTTTATCAAAATATTGTATTAACACTGGTAAAAGCAGACATCCCTGCCTTGTTCCTGCTCTTAAGGGAAACACTGTTCTACCCACTGAGTGTGACGCTGGCAGTGGGTTTGTCATATACGGCCTTTGTTTTGTTGCATTGTCTTCCCTCCATTCCCACTTTACTGAGAGTTTTTATTATAAATGGGTGCTGGATTTTATCAAATGCTTTTTTCTGCATTTAATGATATAATTATGTGATTTTTACCCTTTATTTTGCTTATGTGATATATCATGTTTATTTATTTGCAGATATGGTGCCAACCTTGAATCCTCAGAATAAATCCCACTTGATCATAGTGTGTGATCTTTTAAATGTATTGCTGGATCTGGTTTGCTAATATTTTGTTGAGGATTTTTGCATATATGTCCATCAATAATGCTGGCCTACAATTTTCTTTTTTTCTAGTGTCTTTATCTGGTTTTGGAATTAGGATAATGTGGGCCTCAAAAAATGAGCATGGGAGTGTTCCCTCTTCTCAAATCTTTTGGAATAGTTTTAAAAGGATAGTTAGTTATTCTTTGAATATTTGGTAAAATTCACCTGCAAAACTATCCAGCCCAGGACTTTTGTTTGTCAGGAATTTTTTAATTTTTTTAATTACTGCTCAATTTTACTAGTTGTGATCTTTTTATTCAGATACTCTGATTCTTCCTGTTTTGGAAAATTGTTCATTTCCAGAAATTTATCCATTTTTTCCAGATTTTCCACTTTGTAGGCATATAATTTTTTGTGATATTTTCTTATATGTCTTTGTATTTCTTTGGTGTGAGTTGTTACTTCTCTCTTATTTCTGATTTTATTTGTGTAGGTCATATCTCTCTTTTTGTTCTTGTTGAGTCTGATATACCACTAAAACATATCTCTCTTCAGATATATTCCCAGAAGTGGAATTGCTGGATTGTATGGCAACCCTATTTGTTGAGGAATCTCTACTGTTTTTTTTTTGTTTTTTTTTTTGTTTGTTTTTTTAATAGTGGCTGGGCTAATTTACAATCGTACCAAGAGTGTGCGAGTGTTCCCTTTTCTCCACACCCTCACCAGCACTTACTGTTGATTTATTGATTGATTCTGACAAGTGTGAAGTGTTATCTCATTGTGGTTTTAACTTGCACTTGCCTGATGATTAGTAATATGGAGCATCTTTTCACCTGTCTATTTTCCATCTGTGTGTCCTCTTGGAAGAAGTATATTCAGTTCCTCCACCCATCCTTTTTAAAGATGTTATTTATTTTTTTAGAGAGGTGAAGGGAGGGGGAAAGAGAGGGAGAGAAACAATGTGTGATTGCCTCTCATGTGGCCCCCACTGGGGACCTGGCCCACAACCCAGGCATATGCCCTGACTGGGAATTGAAACTGCAACCCTTTGGTTCACAGCCCATGTTCAATCCACTGAGCTATACCAGCCAGGGCCATTTAAAAAATAAATAAATAAATTGTTTGTTTGCTGTTAAGTTGTGTGTATTCTTTGTAAACTTTAGATATTAACCCTTTATCAGATATATCATTTGTGAATATCTCCTGTTTAATAGGTTGTCTTTTCATTTTGTTCATTATTTCCTTTGATGTGAAAAAACTTTTTAGTTTGATGTAATCCTATTTGCTTATTTTTTCTTTTATTTCCCCTGCTCAAGGAGATATATCCAAAAAGATTTTGCTAACAGAAATATCAGAGTTTACTTGCTGTGATTTCTCTAGTTTTATGGTTTCAAGTCTAACATTTAAGTCTTTAATTCATTTTGAATTTAATTTTATATGTGGTGTAAGAAAATGGTCCAATTTAATGTTTTGGCATATGTCTGTCAAGTTTTGCCAACAACACTTATTGAGAGAGAGTTTTTTCGTATATCTTTTCCTCCTTTGTCATAGATTAATAGACTATGTAAGATTTATTTTTGGGCTCTGCATTCTATTCCATTCATCTCAGATCTGTTTTTAGATCAGTATTATACTGTTTTTATATCAGTATTATACTGTTTTTATTATTGTAGCTTTGTAGTATAACTTGACATCAGGGAGTGTGATACCTCCCACTTTGTTCAAAGATTCTTTGGCTATTCAAGGTCTTCTGTGATTCCATATAAATTTTAGGGTTAGTTTTTCTAATTTTATTTTATTTTTTTTAGAGAGAAGGGAAAGGAGTAAGAGAAACATCACTGTGCGATTGCCTCTTGCATGCCCCCTACTGGGGACCTGGCCTGCAACCAAGGCATGTGCCCTGACTGGGAATCGAACCAACAACACTTTTGTCCATAGCCCAGCACTCAATCCACTGCACCACACCAGCCAGTGCATGCTACTGGTATTTTAATAGGGATTGCTTTGTCTCTGTATATTACTTTATGCAGTAAGGATATTTTAACAATATTAACCCTTCCAGTCAATAAGCAAGGTATATCCTTCATTTATTTGTATGTTGCGCAGTTTCTCTTTTCAATGTCTTATAGTTTTCAGTGAGCATGTCTTTGATCTCTTTGACTACACTTATTCTAGTTATTGTATACTTTCTGATGCAACTGTAAATGGGATTTTTTAATGTCTTTTTTTTTGATCATTCATCATCAGTTTGTAGAGATAGGTTTCTGTATGTTGATTTTGTATCCTGCAACTTTACTGAAGTTGTTTATTCTATTGTTTGGTTAATAAAACAGAAATTTGCTATTCTGAGAAGTTCAGCATTATGTATTCTACATTTGTAAACCACATTTGGTCTTGCTGCAAATAAGGATATCAACTATGGATCAATTAGTAAAACTCTTGGATGCACTCCTGATACCATGTTGCTATAATATCACTATCATGTATGATTTAATTATTCTTTCTTACTCATCAAAATGGGAGCTGTCATGTATGTTACACATAGTGTTTTGATGTATGAGCATCTCTCTGAGTTTATGGGACTTTGAATGACCTGCACCATCGTTAACCCCTGTAAAAATCAAAGGGTAATGAAGATTGAGCTTTGTGTAGAAGCATCTAATTTCAGTGAAAAACAATAATAAAATACCATCTCATTAGACAAGCAGTAGCTACTGCCATTTCTTAAAGAAAACTGCTTTGTAGTGAAGGTAATCATACAGCCTCTTATTTACCTAATTGGTATACATGGCTGAGAACAATGCACTTAAACAAGTGGAAGAGACACTTTATCATCTTACCATAAAATCCTTCCATAATGTTTTTTAATTAAATCTTTGGCATGACAGTATATAGTGATAAAGATAATTTCTGTAGCTGATTAGTTAGTGGTAATCATGTAAAAATATTATCTGTGCCTTAGGCTTTACTTTAATTACTCAAAGTGCTAACACTTTTGTATGACACAGAGGGAAACAAAGCTAGAGATTTACTTAAAAACAAACAACAAACAAACAACAAAACCAAATCCTATTCCTCCCTGTAACAGGCATAAGATGAGCCTGAGTTATCATAAAATTGGCCTACTGGCAAATTTAAGAAGTTCTCTAAGTAGAGAACATTTTTGGAATATAGTAAAATGAAATTAGAACAAGTCATTTCAACCTGTAGTGTAACAGAATGGACCCATGGTGGTGGGAACAAGACACTATTACTGAATGGACCCCACTTCTCCTGGGGTCCCCCTGTACTAGGTTCACCTTGCCTGCTGCCAGGGAATTATAGCTCTCAGTGCCAAAGATTGGTGAAAAGGAAAGGAACTACTTATTTGAAAGCTACACAGACTTAGAATACTGACTTAATGTCTTCGTTAAAGTCCCAAAGTCCCTTAGAACACCCACAAACACACACAGTCCTTCCTTCCCCTCTTTGCCCAGTCCGGCAGGTCAGGAGTACCATATCTCAGGAAAACATAGAAGTCCATGGCTCGGCTAGCTCCTGGTTCTTCCCAGTAATCCGAACTTGGCTGGCAGGCCTTCTGTGGTTCCCAGCACCGTCAGCTATGTCACCACCATCTCCAGTTCTTAATCCAAACCCGGGTGGCACCTTTTCATGGCCCACCAGCAAGAGTCCTTTCACCCCTTTCCTTCCCACAGTGTCTCTCCTGCATTAGTCAAAACTGCTGAGAGAGAGCTCTGCGTTGCTGCTACATCTCGGTTTCCAGCTTCCTAAGCTGTGTGACAAAGGGAGCCCAAAACTGCGTGGTTCCAAACTTTGCAAAAGCCATGTGGTTCCAACCCACATGCCTGCCGTCTGGATTTAAATCCTGGTGCAAATCTTCCTCTCCACCACCACTTCTGACTCCTGCCACAACTGGCCACACCTGCCAGCATTCCTGTATTTTTCCAGCTTGTTTGGGCCCAGAGTCAGCCCAGGCAGTTGCGTCCCTGTGGCGTGGAGCCAACCATCTCCAAGCTCTCATGCAGGCACTGTAACCAGAGGAAGTTGCCTCCCAGTTACCCTCTGGGTTGAAGTCACTCCCATCTCCCCTGGCTCAAAGCATGGCCGCAGCTACTTAACATATCCATAAAACCAGTCAAAAGTTATAGATATGTTAAATGATCATCCTAGAAGTTGTTTGCAAAATTGTTGGTATGCAAAATAACTGAATGGCCCTGCTCCATATGTCCCATCCCCCAGCTCAGACTTGTGAAGGTGAGGATATACTATATATTTTTAATATTTTCTGGACATCCCAAGTTCTAGACCCAATAACAAATGCCTCTTTGGGGGGTGGGGTGGCTGCACACTGTTATAGTAGGACTTGCTGAAGATATCAGCAAGGATTTTATCTGTTCTAAGAGAGAAAGGATAAGCCTCTTTCATAGGGTTTCTTATGAGAAACTAGGAGAGTTCTTCAGTCTCTCTTTAAAGTTGAGGATATAATAAAAGAAGAAAAATCAACAATAATACCAGTAAGAGATAATACTAGTTATTGTTGATATTGGTTAGTGATGATGCGAGGGAGTAGTAGTGTCCCTTGTAACCCTAATCTCTTCCATGCGTTTTGCACAAGTAGAGCATTTCAACCATTGTACTTAGCACAGAATGTGAAGATGGAAAAATGCCCTTGGAGGTTAATCTAATCACGCTAAGAAGTTGGTGTTTGAATCATTTCTATAAAATTCCCGACAATTACAGCCCACTGTTTGCTAGGATACCCACTGTGACATAGCATGTATGTATCACCTTCTAAGACTGCTTACTGATATCTAAGGATAGGTTTGATTTTAGGGGCTCTTTTTTGTGTGTGCCTGTCTCCTTATGACTTCTACCTAGTATCTTTGGTTCAATTTATATAAACCATAATAAAAATCAATTCCACCTTTACAGGCTAACCTGTCTATATTGTAAGCATCATGCTTTTTGAAATTTTCTCTATGTTGGGCTGAGTCTTTTGACCACATAGAAATGAAGCTCATGGGCAGGGCTGGCCTTAAACAAAATTATTTATCGGGTAGTATTTGTCTTTACTAACACTTTCCAGGGTGTTTACCCCAAGAAGTACAGCTTCTTGGTCCCAGTGATTGCCATGTCCCGCTGCAGGTGGAGCCTGATTGCCACTGAGTTACTGACATCTCCATCCATCCCAGCATTCACTGCGCAGTTGAGATCGTAAAAATTTTTTGATGTTCGCTATCCAACCATTCATTATTATCAACCATTCATCATTATTATTTGTTTTATAGGTGTGTTTGTCTTTCTCCTTTATATTGAAAGGACTTAAAAGTAAGGACAACTGTATTTTTTTCTTTAATCATAAACAATTATCTTCATCATCACACTAGCTACCACTTATTGCATGCAAAGTTCTAAGCCTTTGCACATATTAACATTTTGAAGTAATTTTATGAAATGCATATAATTATTGCCATAGTTTACATAGGAGGACAAAGGCATAGAGAGGTCAAGCAATTTTTGTCAATATTACACACACAATAAATGTTGGAACCATTACATGAACCTGGGCTGTCTGGCTGCAGTGCTCACCATCATAACCCCTGTGTCGCATTGCTTCCCACAATTTAAAATAGGAACTTCTATTGGCTGTCAATGTACTTTCCTTGGATGCGCTTGTCTGTGCCTCTGTTTTTAACTAGCACTTAGATACAAGATCTACTATCTACTGTGCTTCATGTCTTTATTTTGAACTACAAAATGTGCAACTCCATATGGAAGTACTATTGCTAGGTCAATTTTAACCTATCCGAAAATGAGTTCATCATTTTGCACTCAAAATTCTGCCTTCTCTAGTATCTCTTATTTCATTAAGTGGAATCATCACACATCAGTTTGTCCAAGTCAGAGATTTAGGCTTCCTCCTAGATTCCTCCAATTCCCAAGCTCTATCACCTCCAAAAAAGTCAAAGTCATATAAATTCTACTTTTTCAATGCTTCTCTAATCAGCCCTCTCCTCTCTATTTCACTGTGATTATCTTAGTTCAGGTTTTTATAATTTTTCACTTGGACTATTGCAGATCCTGAGAAAAGTTCTCTACTCAAATGCTGTTTTTAAAATAGATCTACCACAGCACAGCCAGGGAATTTTATACAACAGACCAGTGATTCTGTCATGTACCTGTTCGAAATGCTTAAATCTCTCTCTAACTCTTTCAAGATAAAAGACAGACTCTAGTAAATCAAAGAAAGCCCTTCATAATCTAGCTTCGTTCACCTTTCCAGGTTTACACATTGCGATGCGTTCTTACACAGACTGCCATGTGCTCTTCTCTCTGTTTAGGATGACGTGCCCCCTCATGATCTTTCCTTGACCAACTTTACTTGTTTTGAAGATTACTGTATTTTTGGACTATAAGACACAGTTTTCCACCCCCCAAATTTGGGAGGAATAATGATTGTTAATACTGTTGTTGAGTTCTGTTTACATTTACATTGGTGAAATATTATGTTATTTATGTTATTAAATATTTTACCACTTTTTTGCTTCAAAATTTTTTTTTCCTATTTTCCTCCTCTAAAACCTAGGTGCATCTTATGGTCTGAAAAATACAGTAAAGTCAACTGTCACCTTCTCTTGGAATTGTTCCCTACAGCCACCTATACTCAGATTAATTTCGCTCATCACTCCATATGTATACCTCTGCTTTTTCTACACGATTTCAGTGGCATAGTAATGGCTGAGTTTTTTAGTCAATTTTCCTGACAGCCTGTGAGTTCCTTGAGGGCAAATATTGTACTTGGATTGTTGTAGTCCGCATGTTGAGCACAGTGCCTGGGAGCAGAGGACACAACAAAAGTCAGTTGGATAAATGTCAACAATGCCTCCAAATCTATTAACAGAAATGGGATGGCCTAAGGCTAGGATGGGAAAAGGTTTTTTGATTTTTTTAAAGTTTTTAAAAATTTTATTTATTATGCACCTATCAGTTGATCCCTGTGTGTGTCCTGACTGGAGGTTGAACCTGCAGCCTTGGTATATCAGGTTTTCCAAGTGCCGATTCCCACTGTGTGAGTGCTGAGGAGCTGCTGCAGGCATGGTGTTGACGCAGACGCTGGGCAATATTCAGGGGCAGGGAAGGAATGCAAGTGCGCTGCAATGTACTACTGATATTTATTATGGGCCTGGCAGGGGAGAGAGGGTAATGTCATTTCCCTATTTTGATACTGTTTCAAGAATATTTTTCATTAGGATTTGCCTTCAGATAAGAAATCCTCAAAGATGATAAAGATATTAATGTTCTCTTGTTACGGAAGGAAACGACTCAACACGCAGTTGGATGGCGGAGCACGACCCTTTATTAACGTGCACAGGCCCAGAGGAGTACAGACCCCAAATTCTGAGCCCCGAGCCTTGGCTGAGCAGAGCTTTTATTGCTTTCTGGACACCCCTCCCTACGTAGCAAAAGCAGGAGGTACAGAAGCTGATGCAAAAATAATTAAAATAACTCTAGCCTTGAAGTGTCCTTATCTGAAGCTGGGTGCTCTGGAGCCAAAGTGGGAGTTAGCTG